>JAVCKV010261250.1:0-15168 GCA_032274145.1 Herpochondria borealis
TGTGAACGCCGATCCGGTACCCGTCAGAACTGTCCAAGCCGTTGCATTGGTTTTGTACGCCTGTGCGACCGAGACACCATTCAAGAGAGATGCATCGCCGCTAACTCAGGGATTCGTAGACCTCGTTGGTGGTAGTCTGCAATTCAGTTCACATGAAACAATCGAATCGCATGTACATGTGGTGTAAAGTGCGGTATGTGGATTACTGCGAAGCCATTATGAGTCTGTGATTTTCGGAAACTTAACCTTAGACGGTTAGAGTGCTGCTCTTGGAGCACCAATAATCGGTGTAACATGGAATTTTATTGACGTCTCCTGGTGCCTGAAGTGCATTCCGATCTGCATGTTCAACACTAGCACAGATTTGAAATCAGCGGAACAGCTGAGATCGATTATGAGCGATGTTCTTAAGCAAAGCATGGTAGTTGGGTCAGATAAGATCCGAATCAATACAGCAACCAGTGATAATGAACCTGCTTTCGCCCTTTCTTGTGACCTTATGACCAACTTTGTTGGCTCTGTGCGGTGTGTGGTGCATACAATGGCTCTCTTTGTTAATGAAGTCTTCACTACAAGCAGTCCGTGGCAAGCGTACATGAATCATATCAACAAAGTTACGTCATATTTCAACTACCATACGGTGGCCAATGTCATGTTCCTCGAGAAGCAGAAGAAGGCCTGTGTGACAAATGACTGCATAAATCGTCTCCGACATGATATTCAAGCACTTCGGCACTCACCCCTTAGGGCCATGATAAATTATCTGACCTCTATCGATCATATTTCTGCCGTTAAGGGCGAAATGGATATTGACAGTGACATAGTAAAAAAGCTGAAAGCTGACGAGAAGAACACACTAGCGGAGTTCATTAAGGTTCTCGCAGAGTTCCGACGTGTCGCACGTCAGTTAGAGGCCGACCGAAATTTTACAATGTCAAGAGCCCCTCACCTCCTCTGTGAGCTATACGAGACACTAAACAGAATAGGCAAAAAATTGGAGCGGAGTACCACGCCATATTTTACCAAGAATCCATCTGCAAGCGCCTTGAACTCCCATCAATGCTCTGCGAATGCTTCAGAAGCATCATTGTTACCTTCTATCCAAATTAGTACCGTACACTGCAAAGAGAGAGAGGAAGCCCGTGCAGACCGCCTATACAAGCTTCCAGAACACAAACTCGCCCTCCATCTTGCCGCTGTAATTGAGGATAGTTTTGGATTCATGTGGCGTCCTGTTGATGCATCCATTATTTTTGGGAATCTGAGGATAGCGAAAGTCCTTCTGCAACATTGCGTGGGCCTATTTGTGTGGTTTTGTTCCATATCGCTGTTTTTGACATCAATGAATTTGAGTTTGAGTGGAGGCAGCTACAGGGTGAAAAAAGAAGATTATATCAAATCACTGTGCACTTCCGTTGCGCGGGAGGCCATTGAGCTTGGAGAGACAGGCCCATTAAATCGAAGTCAATTGATATCAATTTTCGGTATGTTTCATTAACATATTCGCAAAGAGTTGGAAAAAGAGGCCGCAGAAGTCCACAAGAGGCTTCTGGAAAGAAATGAAAGAGACGGTGAATTACACAAGTCCTCTCGCATTTAACACAGTATTTCGGGGATTTCTATCGTCCCAAGCACCTTCAGCGAGCTCTGAGAGACTATTCAGAGACCTTCGAAGAACTGAGGGTCGTGATCTACAGTCGATGTTGAGCAGCACTCTGCAAATGACCGAAAAGATCCGTGTGTTTGTCTAGATGCACATACCTGACTCTCTAAAGTCACAGAAGGGCCTCCTCAGCCGTATTGCTGCTGCCTTTAAGCGCAAAATACAGCAGGTAGCCCGAAAAGTTAATCAAACGCGTTTGGATGGTTAATGAATAGTAAATGACCAGTATTTACTGACTTGTGCCCATTTTTCTTCGACTAGTGACGAAAACAATTCCCGACTAGTCAGTCAAAAATACCCCTGCAAAAATGGGAACGAAGAAGGCGAACGACGGTCGAAAAGGTGGACGTAAGAGCACGAAAGGCTCTAAGGGGAACGAATGGATTCACCAGAGCACATTTACTAGATAATCTGGGAAGGGAGAACAGGGAGGTTCAACGGACGCACGGCGCTACAGCAAGCATAATGAATACGGGAAATTAAGTTGCCGTTTATTGTGCGCTCCCGTAGAGAGACAGAAGCGGGGTTTATGTAGCAAAAGACATAAATATATTTTTCTCAGAGCGACTATCTTAGAGCATTCTATATGCAAAATATATGGTGGTAACGTACTACCATATGTTCTACTCATGTAATATTAATTATTCTGAAATAATTCATTCTACTATCATGCCGAAGAAACCAGTGGAATTATCAGCACCCGGTTGAGTCATGCATCTGCGCGGATTGAAGAAGCTCATCGAGACATCGATGAAATCCATGCCGATTGCGAAAAATGAAGGTTGAACTGCAGGCTGTGAAAGAAATTTGTTTTGCTCTCGAGACTGAAATCGCATATTTGAAGAACCGAATTGAGAACGCGATCTTAGGCGTTCATGCACGAACTAGATTTCTCTTCAATACAACTGGAGCTACTAGATTCCCAAACAAAATTGAAAACAGGCAAAAAATAATGGAATGATGAAACAGATGCTGATGTCGAAAAATACCCAAAGTGAATCCTATGGATGTCGAAGGTCAAGCAGAAAATGTTACACCTGAGAGGATCAAACATTTAAAGTCTGCCGAGCATTAAAAAAAAGCAGTAAAGAACAGGGCGATCTACGCTAAGCAACAATTAGAAGATAAAAATCTGGACGAGAAAAATAAAGTAAAAAAGTCGTGAGGATTGTGGACCATAATTTTTCGCAGCAATTCTGGAATTTAAGAACTTTTGTTCTCAATTTTCTCTCCCAGATGAAGTCGAGACAGAGCTTTCAATTCTCTCTTTCGAAAAAAACACACCTTTACAGTGGAAAATATTTCTGATCGCGAACAACCGGACGTCTCTACTGCTAGCTTTTGGAAACTTTTGGAGCAGAAAATATTGAACTCTACTGAGAAGAGAGCACAAAATTCTGAGTTATTGGGTCTTCAACTGGACGAGCGAAATTAGTCGGTTCGGAAATTTTGTCAACGTATGCAGGCAGGTACTTGGTTCATCCTTGGGTTTGAGCTCAGATCTTATCTAGTCCACTATTTTTCAAGGCCTTCCAGGAAGGCTACAAATTTTTGCGTACAGTAGCAAGAGATCATTGGATGAACTTGTTTACGGTATGAATCATGTATCTAGAACTCAGAAAAGGTCAGAACAGATTCGAAAAACTAAAGAGAGCAAAAACATTTGAAAGAAGATGGAAGGAATTGCGAGAGATCTTTAGGTTCTCCGATTTTATCTTCATCTAGGCGTCAAAACGCACGGTCAACTTCGTCATCGTCCGAGGAATTTCAGAAAAGATACAAGAACATGCAATGTTTTGTGTGTATCGATTTTGTCACCTATCCTATCGGAGGCTTTTATGAAAAGAGAAGCATCAAGAAGATAAGGGTGGGGATTCAATGCAACAGTTTGAAACTTGCACTTCGAGAAACGGCGAAAGGAGCCCCCTTTGGAGAGACCCAGGCTCCCCACTTCCTGATTAACTTCGAAAATGCAGACAGTTCTTGGGATAATTCCTCATTACGTGAGGCACAGTTGTGAAATGAAAACTAAACGGTTTTTATCTGTTATAACCAAGTCTTGTATTGGACTCTGTTGAAAACTTGGATGATTCAGGTCGAGACTTGGGTTTTGAAATTGAATGATTGGGTTTCTTGAAGCAGATATCAAAAAAATTGCAGCATTTTTAGCTACGGCTGCTGCCTCCATATTGATTTACCATGGCTTGTTTAAAAACTGGACTCATTACTCGATCAGTACGACGAAGGAGCAAAGGAAGCCTCTGGGCGCTCCTTAAGGTGGCTCGAAAAGGTTCGGCCAAGTTTTATCTTTGAGGACTTCGGTTTCGAAAATATCCAGTTCGGAATGTGGAGAACGTACAAAGAAAAGTCATCATTCGGAGCGTATTGGCGGATGTACCGTCTAAAATTGAACTAATGAAACCGCCGGGCATCTACTATAAAAAAGGAAAGATATACGACGGAAAACCCCCAGATGCCGTGAACAAATTTTACGGATTACAAGCTGTGGTTGAGGATAAAGAAATTGATGAGAACATCAAATAGCTTGATCTTCATCAGTTTCACAAAAAGTATAGAATGCAACAACGAGTTTTTTTAAAACTTTGGAAACATTGGGATGTATTCAGAGGTTTTGCGCGCATCGAATGATACCAACATATCATCCAGCTTCATCCTGATGCTATATCTTTCGCTGTCATCATTAAGCGACGTTCTCCACTAGAAAAATAGAAAAATTAAGAAATGGAAACGTGCTCCATGAAGGTATTATTGAACCTTTATAGTCTTCCTGGCAGGCGAACGATTTATTCGTTCCAAAAATATGGAAGGCTACGGGGTGTATCAGAATTTTGAGTACTTCATAACCAGACTTTTACTGGCAAGTATCCCATGAAAGGAGTAAAGGAAACTTTCGATTGGCTGGCGAACATGGCAACTTTTACAACATTCTACTTAAAAGATGTCTACTACCAATTGAATTGCATCCTGAATCTATACCACACCCAGCTTTACGAACGGTATCTGGACTTCCGCACTTCCACAGACTGCCGCAAGTAACCAGCAACCGTCCAGAAGTTCCCAGAGATTTTCAACCATGTATTGGCAAATTTAAAAGTTGTAATATAATACAGCCTAACTGACTCATACTATTGAGACCACCAGGTAGCAAAATGGGATTACTGTACTTAAGGGATTGAATTCCGTTACGGCGGACTATTCCCTTATCCAACTCCCTGGGGCTAATGAATATTAGCCCGTCTCGTGACTCATACTCAGCTACACAGTAGCTGGCTTATAACAGTTTGGTATGGAAGGCACCATAATTACGCCTCTTTATATGGTGCCTACCCCTACTATACTAGTCCTGCTCTATCAAGAGTACAGTAGGTTGGGCTACACGTATGCTCATCTCGCGCTTTAGTACATGAGCGCTTTGTTGCGTCTCATCGCGACTGTCTGAATAAGCACAACCTTCTCTGGAGCTTTCCCTGCGCGAGCTGTAGCGCTGCGTCCCCAATCTACTTGCGCGCCGTTTGTGTCTAGTAAGGTGCAAAACCGGACCCTGGACCGTCTAAACACACGCGAGCGTGCATTGTATACCCGTTTCTCCTTCCCCCTTCACAGTTGCCCGAAGTGCGCCTGTTCCCTTTCTCTTGGAGCGTTTCCCTGCGCTAGCTGTAGCGCCGCGTCCCGGATTTACCCCGTCACCTACGTACCCGATGCCGGTGAGGACGTCATCCAGCGGTCCTTGACGCATTTGAATTCGTCTCCCCCGTCCCAATCCTGTTTCCATAGAGTGCGACTACCTCCTCCACCCGCTCTCCTGTGATTCGCGAGCTGTAGCGCCGCTTCCCGCACCCTCTTCCTCCGTCTCACAACGCACTGTGCGCTTTGTTCTGTCTGTTTCCCCGCTCGCTAGTGCAAGCGACGCCCCCCTTTGCCCTTGTTCCTTGACGCCAGTGAGCGCGTCTCCCTTCAACCGTCCCTATTCCCCTAACGCGAACTAAGCGCCTCGTTGTATACCTTGTCCGCTTCCCAAACGCCAGTGAGTGCGTATACCCCTTTACCCCCCTTTCGCCAGCGGAAGCGACCTCCCCTCCATCTACAACTGCTCTACCAACCATTTCTCAGCACCAGAGAGTGTACTGTCTACCTTGCTACCTCACAGAGCGCTCGGCGCTCTCTTTAGGCCTTTAAAGTCCGCCATTTTCTCAAAACGTATCTTTGTCCCCGTACCTCTAGTAGGCACAGTTCAAGAAAGCCACTAGGCCCCTTTCACGGGATCACCTGCTACCTAAATCGAACTACAGTGCTCTCGTAGCACTATTCTTGTACTTGCACTATTCTTGTACACATACTCCTTAGTTGTTGTGTGTGACACTACAAAAGGACAAACTGCTTTGGCATATATGGGTGATTGGAATTTCCAAACAAAAGATGCAGAAGATCGATTCAAGGAGGGTGGTCTAATTTTTGAGAAAATACTGAAATTAGGGATGTGACTTCAGTTCAGTAAGTCCATATTTGGGATGCGCTCAGTCGAGGTACATGGGCAGAGAGTCACCTCTACGGTCTGTACCCGTCCGCCGGGCATATTAAAACGGTATGGAAACTGCGAGGGCCAAGCAATAACTCTGAAATCATGCGTTATCTTGGAATACTCAACTGTTTTGCAATATTCATTCCGGATTTTGGAAATTAATCTTAGTCATTATGTGATGTTTTGGTTGGTACAGGGCGTAAAAAGAAAGAAGTCTAAAATGAGGATTTTTTACTATCTCGGACTATAATGAAGAATTGCAACAACTTCAACGTGATGCTCGGCACCATCTCAAAACCAGCAATCAGCCCCGGAAGTATTGGTTTCACCAAAGCCGGAGCACCAAAAGAGTGTGATGAAGGACGCAAGCATCTATGGTCGGGGTGGCATGTTGATCAAGATCGACGGCCACAATGCGATGAAGCCAGTTGCATTCACATGGAGAAAGCTAAAATCTGCAGAAGTTAAATACACCTTTTCTGAAAGCGAGTGCTTAGTGGTGGTTCACGCAATGCGTAAAAGGTGAGATTATCTTCATTGTGGTCCTACGTTTATCATATACAGTGACCATCAGGCTATTCAATGGCTTGTGTCAATACGAAACCTACAAGGACGACTCGCAAGGTGGATGATAGACATTCATATATTTGATTTCAACTAGGATTATGCCCTAGACACTTTATGGATGTTCCCGACACCTTAAGTCGAGTTGAACACGAGGAGCTGCTCTGCGAAAAATGCAACGAAATAATCACTCATGTCATAGGAAGTAACAGGGACCTTCCCAAAAGGAAGAACTATTTTTGAAACAAAGCGCTAAATATGGTGATCTGAATGCGTACGATGAAAGTAACACAAAACACGTCCTTGACGACGATGAACAGCTTTATGAAGTTGGAAATAACAGCATACGCATATTGCTTCTTCGTAGTTCGGTTTATCAAGTGCTAGCTCATGCACAAAAGTCTAAAGCGATGGAACATGGCGGTGAAATCAACCTAATGGAATGGTTAAAAAGACGGTTTTCGTGGAAGAGAACGAGCCAAGACGTAATGCGACGTGTCAAAAATATGTACAGTACGCATTATATCGTTTGTCGGCCCTCGTAAATCAGGCTATCATGATGACCTGGCACCCACTCAGACGATTCCAAATCGTAGCTATTGATATTTTCGAAATATCAACGAGCGATGGTAATATGGACGGAAAGGTCACCGTTATAGGATATTTTTATGCTCCGTTCAAATTATAAACGAGACTGCCGAAGAAAATCAATTTTGATACATGAGTGGATTCTAAGATTTGGCCCACCCGAACGACTACTGAGCGACAGAGGGAAGTCGTTCATCAGTAAGATTGTGAAAAACATGTGGGAGTATATTGGCACGAGAAAGGTCTTCACAAGTCGATACAATACCAAAACGGATGGGTTAGTTGAACGATTCAATCGAACATTGCGCAATGATTTGAAAGCATTTGTCGCACTTCAATGAACGAAACTGGCCAAAACAAGTTTCAATGCCTATCTACCAATGTAATATGACTGTTCATTCCGCAACTGCAATGCCGCCTTATTGTGCTGTATCCGGTGTTGAGGCATTTTATTTCGATGGTGAGGTCGAGCGGAGAATGCGGATTGATCAAGCGCCTTAGTCATAGACGGAGCTGGCAGTCAGACTTCGAGAAATACATCCAAAGATTCTGTCTAATGGCGTAGATGAGCTCATGAAGCCGCTAAACTGTACAATGAGCTGACGACCGAAAAAAAATACGACGTGGTGATTGAGTGCTCGTTTACAATTCGCGTCATAGGTTTGAGAAAGGCAGAAAGCCCTTGTTCCCATGGATCAGACTTTATCGATTTGAAGAAGTTCTTCCGATAGTCTGCCACATGCTTCGGGCTTAAGTTGGGAATATGCTTGCCCATGTTCAAGTTAACCGACTGAGAAATGTTTAACAAGCAATCGAGGAGACTATCGACCACATTGATGGTTTCTTCCCAGACACGAGACGCTTTTTGAAGGGCATATCATCTGTGAGAACGAAAAAAGGCTTGCGTGAAGTTAAGGTTTCATCCTCCTTTGGACCAACTCCAGTAAAGGGGCCTGAAGTTGATTTACCAGGCCTGATAATTCAGGAGTTCGAAAAACTATGCAGTAACGACAACTCTTTTCGTTACTACGCTAACATATGTAGCGCAATACTTTTTCTCAAGATATGTTTTTAAGTCATTTGCAAGATATGACTATAAGGCAAGGTTAAGTGAATGGTCCTACAATGTCTGACGTCTAGGCCTTGTGCTCCATGACGTCGGTCAAGCAACCGTGTTGAAGCGCACAGTAGGGTTCCAGTGACCTCCCGCCCCCTACTGAGTAATCTCACGTGGAAGCGGGGATACTTTTGCCGCTTGAGGCAACTGCTGATGTTGAATAAATACTGGCGGAGAGAGGGAGAGTGCACGAGGATGTCCTGAGGTGAGAGGGGGACTTTAGTCTACTTTTCTCAAACCGACTCCCAACTTTCACACACATTGTATTTATATCCGACAGTGTTCGTCATCGTTCGAATTGAACGAGATTACTCCCGCTCCAAGTAGTACAAATAGTCTGAATAGTCTCGCGTCTAATATTAGTCCGGGCCATCTATCATCGAACCCACCGATTACCATCACACCCTAGACCCGTTGGTCGTCTTTTCACCCAGCAACCCCCTGGTTTCCTACTACATGTGATCTCTTACAATCGTCCCCACCAATGATTTAATTATCCGTAAGGGCGATCGTAAGAGATCATTTTCGATGGTGTACGCGGGACTAATTTCTGCGTAGAGAGTAGAGGATATAGTTGAGTGGTGGTGGACAATGGGGATGAATAGGGCAGGGCAGGACTGGTTAGGACGGAACTCCTTGGTGCAATATTTCAGGCCGAAGCCGGGGTAATCGCCAATGTAGAGGGTTCCGGGCATTTGCGATGAGCGGATAGGGACTTCAAGCTCGACGCAAATGGCTGTGGTTTGATTGTTGGAAGCAGAGGTCTCGGTTTTTCGGTCGAGTTCGATGGTTTATTATTCAAGAGGGTGCGCTCCGCGCTAGAGCATTTATAGCTCGGGCTGGATGCCTTCCGGCAATTTCTCGGGCTGGGCGTCTTTCAGAAATGTCTCAGACTGGATGCCTTCCAGCATAATTCAGGCTGTACCGCTTATAGACTGTTGGACACGTGGTAAGTTCTTACAGTTACTTGCAGCTATCTGTGCACATTTGTGTGGCAATCATATCAGGAGAGCACATATTTTCTTTTAAAGCTCAAAACCGAGCCAATCATTCCTCTGTATTTTCACTCTATTTCCGTTTTCATTTTTTGCCTCTCTTAAACACTTACGATCCACAACACTTCCTGCACTTTTCAGCAGGCTGGAAGCCTCGCTTAGTGCTTACTAAAACTGCAGCAGAACCAAAGGAATGCAGAAGGAGACAGTACCAGTCATGAAAGAGAACTGAACCATCAGAGAAAGTATAAATAGCTTCAGAGAAACTTTTAGAGAAAATATGGGAACCTCTGGGCAGAGGAAAAGGCCTACTCTAGCAGCTTTCAATTTCTTTCTTTTTGCATTTTGAATTATAGGCCACATAATCCCGGTACTAATAAATCAAGGTATCTTGCACTCTAGAGTATTTTCAACATGTCTATATGTACATAAGAACCTCATTCTACAGTTTTCTTCCACAGAGCATAACACCAATGTGTTCTGTAGACCTTTCACATCATTGAAAGTGCTAAACTTTGTATGCCGAATACCGCTATTACTGTAACGCACACTAAATCTACTCGCCATTACTTTTACAAATTACGTTTAATCATGTGTGTGATTTAATCCGGATCAAACTGAAACACTGGATCCAACAATATTAATTTTGATCGGATGTACTCATTGCCTTTTTCTAGTTCGATAGTACTATTGTGTTTGCTGCAGATGTTTGCGAAAATAATTTCGGTACCGATTTTGTGGAAGTGGTTTAATCGCCCCCTTGTTCACGGAAGTACTGCTGTAAGACAAATGTATCCATTGAACCCTTCTGCACAGTACGATATGGAACTCCCGAACCACTGCTAAGTTTTCCATTGAAAGGAAGGTTTTTATTCGCGTTCTTGAAAAATTGAAACCCATGTTAAACTCTATCCTCACAACTGCCACCTTTACCAACCAGAAATTTTATTATCTTCCCTCCTGAGACGAAAGTGGTGAAAATAATTTTGTGTCCCATAATAAATCGAGCGTTTTTCATCTTCCATAATGATCATCCACTGCGTCTCATCCGTTTCCTAGCTGTTCTGCTCGCTTACATGGATAGTCTGGAACTTGCGCTGCATACATTTCAGATGATAGGCAACCTCCCTTGCACTACGCAATTCTTGGTCTGGGCTCATGCTTTTTCATCCCGTGTTTCGATGACGTACAATGGTGAATCGGTCGGTCATATGTTGAATCCATTTTCTGTCCACAATATCGTTACGTGGGATTCTGGATTTTGGATGGATCAGATTTCAGCTAATTGATTTGGAGAAGTTGTTCATTAAAGTGTCTTCCGCAAGCTAAAGGAGAATTAGGGACCTTCAGAAATCAGAAGGGGATCTCGGGTCCTTTAGCTTTCATGGTCTCCAGCAACTGGCGATTTTCAGCGGCACTGTCTTTCTTGTCATATTCAAGATCGGGAGGCTTAACCAAGGTGCGTTCTGTCTCATTCTTCGCATTTTCTATCTCCGAGGCCGCGTCTCGTTAGTCCTGATCGTACTTCGGAGTGATACAGCGAAAGTCTCAGAAACTATATGCTGGGAGGGCAGAGCGCAGAGGGAGATTAAGCGAAACTTGAGATTGATGACATCCTGCCCACGCCTTCATCGACCTCGATTTCAATCTCATTCGGCATTAATGAGTGTGTGATTACGGCAAGGTAAAAAGCAAACCCCGTCGAGGAGATGCGCATCGTCATCACGCCTGGCTTTTTATCCAAACACTCGAGGAAGTGAACAAGCATGCTTCGCAGGATGCAATACTGTATGGTTTCCAACGAGAATACCGAGTTAAAGTGAGGTGAGGATAAAGTGCCCCTCAAACATTGAGTGTACTTCTGGATAGGAGTACCAAACTTCAAATCGTCGTCAGAGTTGTATTACATCTCAGTGATTGCTTTGTTCTTCTTTTCCAATTCCGTACAGTCACGTTCTGGGAAATAACAACGGCTCGTCTTCTTTTTCGTTCCGTCCGGCTGAAATTTGCGACCTTCTTGGTGATGATTTTGGACGGGTTCTTAAAATACTTCTCGCTTCAATCATTTTAACCTCCACTGTGCGCTGAGACCCCGAGAGCTTTGCAAATTAATTTCCAAGGGCACTTGTGTTCGCCTGTATTCAATTACTTTGCTTGGTGCATTCCGTAAAGTGCTTCACCGATGACGCGATCAAAGTGACAGCTTCTTCAAGCGTAGAGATCTTGCGCACGAGGGATTCCAAATCGATGCCACGGGATGCTGCATTATTCTTTGAGGGAGGCTCCTTATCATCTTCTACCTCACGACAGCCGCCCATTATCTGAGTACTCTTCAGTACAGATGAAAATCGGTCAGAATGTTGGTCTTGAGCTTTCAAGATCTCCTCCGCTGTGAGACCGGGAGACGGTTCAATCGCTGTATCTTCGGTCTCCTCGTCCAAATAGAGTGCGATTCCTTTCACCGTCTTGCGCGCTTTTTGTGGAAAAGGCTGCATCAAAGGTGGAAACGTGTAATCATCTCCGGTCGGGATTTTCGATACTGAAATATGCCTTTACTCCAGATTTTCCAGGCTACAGCAGCATTACCCATCGTAGAAGAAGCCATACAAGAAAAATATTCCTGGGAGAATCAACAAAGATTGCGGCAGAACTCAGCGAAGGTCGCACCGAATTGGTGACTTTCTCATCTGCATCAGCGCACAAAACAGTGCGACCGAAGCTCGCACGACATGATTCCTTCTCCTTTTTGCTAGTTTCTGGGGCACTGGACCACCGCCGGTCGGCTCTCTAGCCGCAGCGTTTGATTGGAGTGAATTTCGGTGCAGAAAGTCTCTCGCAGCCTTCAACACACACTTGCCCAGGATTTTCTTCTTTAGCTGCGTTGTATTGGGGCCGTCTTCTCCGTCACTATACCTGTTTTCGGACATTTTCTTGTCTGTCGAGATTCGACGAGGGGCGGTCATGGCATTCACCGCGTTGGACTTGGCATGGCTTTACCTTCCGTTTGGTATCTCGTGCTTCAACAGAGAAGCCGTCCTAATCTCCTTGTCGTTGTAGTCGGTAAAGGGTGCGCGCCGGAAAGCAGAACTGCGGGCGGAGAGAGATTCTTCCGGCCGGGTTTGGCTGCACAGATTTTCCCGTCCTCTGAGGGCGCGGGGATACGGCGATAGAGTTAAGGATTAGTGGAGAATTCTGGGAGGTTGAGGGAAAAATGTAAAGCGGTATGTTACGCAGTGCAAGCACGAGATGCGCCGGCTGGCGATATTTTTACCGAAGATTCATATTTGAATCACTCGAAATTTCCGTCGATACTCTTCATACCGGACGAGATAAACGCGCACTATGGAAAACTCTCATTGTAATGACGAAGATTATGGCATCCAGAACAGTCTCAAGCCGTCCGCCGCCGAGCCCCATCCACTTCCCGATCAGAGACAACCCCCTAAAGAGTATCCGACTGGGGCTTTAGGAAGTTTTGACCTCTGAACGGTTCACCGGTCGAATGACTCTTCTAATAGGTGCAAGAAGTTTTAAAGCTCTCCCTCTTTCCGCGACCCTGTTCTATCGCGGCGCAAATGTTCCCGGCTCAGATGTACAACTTATTGCTGATCTCGCTGACCTTCACGACTTTACTACCATCAATTTTGCTGTGTTTGTATTGGATAAAGAGAATTCATTCTGTATATTCGAAGGCCGTTAGGCCGAGAAACCCCTGTGTACGGAGTCACCAATCTGTTACAACACCAAATCACAAATTTTGACAACACGGTAAAGTACGGAACAACTAGGGGATCCGGGGGATTCCATGCAATACACATGGCAACGCCTCATCAATTGCTTACCGTATGCACTTACAGCATAGATTAGCGGCTTTGAACCAATGTATCCCCATCATAGAGTTATTAAAATAAATGTACACTATCTATACTATTTACCATGTAAACTACTTTCCTTCTTCTTCTTTTGAGTTGCTGCAACTACTGCTGCCCCTCCGACTGCAGCACCCGTACCGCGGCCGCACTGGCACTCGACCCCCTTTTTTCTTCTCTTGCCTCTTGTGCCGAATGCTGTCCCTTTTTATCACCTGATCATCATCATTGTCGTCGTCCATCACTTCTTGTTTGGTAGGTTTTTGTCGACAACACAAGAACCAGATAAAGAACAAAACGATAGACAAAACAATCACTCCGAGGGCAATCCCAGCAATAGCGGTTGTGCCCAATCCACCATCACGATCAGTCTCACCACTACCACCGCCACCACCATCGCCATCGTTATTTCGGCGTCAACACCTTACTCGGTGCTTGACTCGGTGGACGGGTCGGCGAGACACCCCTTTCTTCTATTGACAACGATGAATCCCGATCGACTCGATCCAAAAAACCCTGCAGTATCCCCGTGTATTCTTTTTGTCTCTTTTCCTCGTCATCATTCTGGACCCAAATGGTGCGGTGTAATCACCAAACGTGGGCCGGGGTGTTGTTGGTGACACGGTAGTAGGTGGAAATTCATGAAAACCAAGGAACAGATGATCGATATTTCGAACCCGTTTGCATCATCCCCACTAGAACACGACCTGTACAATTCTATCTCCTGCCCATGCTTATCAAATCGTTTCACCAGAGGACGCTCCCACCGTAGGGTCGCAATACACGCCCATGTAACCAAACACAGGGTATTGAGACCCAAAAGAATCCAAAAGGGTTGCGCTATCCGTAAACTCTCCATCCTGCGATGAGCCACTGTCCACAGAATATTGAAAACAGATAACGCCATGACACGGATCCACCAGGCCAACAACCTACCGATACCACCACCCGTCAGAATACCGATCGAATTGAGGCCGGCCGCAACATAGAAATTCCACACAGACGGTGCCTCCCCCACAACGACATACAGCGTGCTGGGCACCCGCGACATGGCCGCCTCCAAGTAGGGTGACATGCGGTCCCAATCCAGTTCGATTTCACCAAACACAAATCCGGTGGGACGTTCCAGCAGGCGCCCCCCCCCCATCAAAGAGGCCGACCATGAGGCCGCTCGCTTCGGGTCGAATATACGTATAGTTCGCACCGTTCTCAACAACGGGCCAATCGGGATCGACGGCAGCTGGCATAGCATCCGTGATGAGATATTAGTACTTGGCGGCTTGATTGGGGATGGTGCGCACACCGCATGTTTCTATCGGTCGGTGGTGTCGTTGTTGTACTTGTTTCGGTCAGCGGTGTTGTTGTTGTTGTTGTTGTTTCGGTTGGCGGTGTCACTGTTGTTATTGCTTAGGTTGGCGGTGTCGTTGTTGTAGTTGTTTCCCGTCGGCGGTGTTGCTGTGGTTGTTGCTTCGGTTGGCGGTGTCGCTGTTGTAGTTGCTTTGGTCGGCGGTATCGTCGTTGTCGGTCGTTTGCTTGGGTTGGCGGTGTTGTCGTTGTTATTGTTTCGTTTGGCGGTATCGTTGTTGTCGTTGCTTGGGTTGGCGGTGTTTTTGTTGTTATTGTTTCGTTCGGTGGTATCGTTGTTGTTGTGGTTGCTTCGATCGGCGTTGTCGTTGTTGCATTTGCTTCCTTTGACCGTGTCGTTGTTGTAATTGTAGCTGTTCCTGTCGGCGGTGTCACTGTTGTTGTTATTGTTGCTTGGGTTGTAGTAGTTGCTTCGTTCGGCGGTATCGTTGTTGTAGTTGTTTCGGTCGACGGTGTCACTGTTGTTG
>JAVCKV010261361.1:0-15168 GCA_032274145.1 Herpochondria borealis
TTAAGCAGCTGTACGACAGGTGCAAGTTGCAGATTCGCCACAGGGTAAGAGCTGATGAGTGCTATATGATTGGCTTGGAGCTGGAACCTACAATGAATGTGTCCGGGTTGAAAGAAGAATTCTCGGGTTACTTGGGCGTTTCTTCTGAGAAGGAAATGTCTCAAGTCAAGGCCTCAGCAGCTGTCCTTATTCCACTATGCCGCTGCTTTCGAACTGCCGGCATGTCTTCTATTTTAGTACAAAGTGCTGCTAAATAGTTCTGTATTGGTGGTTTTAAGCTGAAGCTGAGAGTAATCTGTGCTACTCTCAATAGTCTCTAGGTGTACTCGAATGCAATACGCACAGGCGGTCGGTCAGCTCGTAGCTGGTACTGTAGACATGAGTGCTTGAATTTCGCCAATTAGTCTATTTCAAATTTAATTTCAAATTGTGGATGCCGCGCGCGGAAGCTCATTGATGGAAACGATCGACATTGAAAGCTGTGAGAGGTGGTGATAGGACTGCTTGATTGATGTACGATTAGCCCGTGATGCTTATATGAACCGTATCATATAGAACGTGATGGCGGAGAGACCGAGGAAGAGAGTGACGTTTGAGATTGAGGACAATGACGAGTCCGAGACTCTTGTCATTGGCCATTCTTCTCCTTCGAAAGCCATTGGTATACGAGTATGCTACTATTTTCTTTTTCTTCTCCTTGTGGTTTCCACTGTTGGCATCGTTGTCAGTTCCGGAGAGGAGCCTCTGAAAGAGGAAAACTTCAAGGATGTCGAACAAAGGAAGCCGTCGAAAGAAGACACCTCACTACTCGGCGACGCTCTCTTGACTACACTCAAGGAGGAGCACAACTTAACGCTCGAAGAAAAGATTTCGATGTTTTCTCCTGCAGATTCGAGTGATCGCAGCATGATTTCTCTCTACTCGCCACGAGCGAAGGAGACACTAAAAGAACTACTCAGAACGAAACGAAACGACACCTTCACTTTGCTCGCCAGTGGAGGTTCGACGACGGCCGCAGCAGGGCATATTCTGACGGAAGAGCTCTTCTTTGTCCGGTTCGCTCGCCATCTGGAATCAAGCTATGACGTGCAATCAAACGTTATCAACATGGGTCATGGAGCACGCGACTCATTTCATAGCTTTCTCATGGCGGAATCATTCTTCCCTCCTCAAGTTGATCTGGTTGTCTGGGAGTTTTCCATGAATGATCGTCAAGAACGAAGCCATGAGAATGCGGAGGTCGAGGAACGCAACCTGCTGATCTACTGGCTGACAAAAATCGCCAAGTTTTACCATCCAAACCCACCTCCTGTCATTCTCGTCTACTATTGGTCGTCGCCCCTCCTTGTTAGTGACAACAAGATCAAGTCGGAAGTCTTTGACTCTCACGCAAGTCTGGCCTGTGAGTTTGACTTTGTGCTGGGACATGTTCACATGGGTGGCTACCTCAATAGCCTTGGTTGGGAAGAAGACGTGTACCGATCGTTGTTTCTTGCGGAGAATGATGACCATCATCCGAATCCGCTTGGACACGGTCTCACCGCAACGCTGATGCAACAGCTACTAGAGGATGAGTCGCTTAAGCATGAAGAATGCAAGGGGAAGACTGACCTTGAGTGGGCTTGCAACTCCCAGACAAAGGATCATGAGCTTCTGAAGGATATCTTGTTCAAGGAGAAGTTGGTATCAAAAGCATCCTACATTGCAGACGTGCCACGGAACGACCCAAATGTTAGTCGAGGGGTACTTGAGCCAACGTTTCTACTGAATCAAGACAAAACCGATGCACTCGTCTGGAGCCAAGTTGACTACGGCAAGTCAACTGACTGGAGGACCGATCGTCAACACGGATTGCAACTCCCAAATTGCGACGCAGAGGGGAATTTTGTGTTGGAAACTTTGTCACCGATCCGAGCTGTGCACTTTTTGGTGATGAATGGTGGAAAAGGGTATGAAACCAACAACACAGCAATTCTAGCGAATCGTCAGCTAGGCCTATTTGCTCAAGGTGGAATGGCGATTGGTGTTGCTTGGCTAAAAGACTTGAGAGTATGGTTGGGTGGTGAGAACTACAGCGATCGAATCATTGATGCCATTGATTGGGGATGCATGCTATCACAGCCAATGTATAGGCGGTGGTTGGTTCCTGAAGACGCGAACGTTTCACGGATAGAGCTCTGCGATGCTGGTGATTCGAAACAGAAGACTGCTTTGGCGCTGGAACACTTGGCTATATTCTAGGATCGGTTCCATATTGGACGGATGTGACACCTGACTAAGCTATACGTAATGTGTTCTTCTAACTCACTCTAGGCTGACCTATGTCACACTCATAGGTCTTGATCTCGATGAGGTGCATCAGAGTATACTGCGCGCTCACTGGCATGAAAAATGAGGGAGACGTCACAGCACACGTGACCGTGTCATACTACAGTGACGTAGAAACAAACAAACAAGAGCAGAAAAATGTGTATGGGATGTCATTCAGTCATCCTCCTGTTCATTCTCCCGACGATTGTTGTTCTCAACAACTAGACAATGCAACGTGGTTATCTTGGAATCGACAATGGGACGCAAGGTCTTTCTGTGGTTTTTACAGACGAGCAGTTGAATGTGTTGGTCACCGGAGAAGGATCGTACCCCATGGTGGACAACCTGAAAGAGGGAGAGTATGAGCAGAGAACGAAGGATTGGGATGATGCATTGATCAAGGCGATACAAGAAATCGATGGTCACTATCCCGAAAAGGAGATTCTGGGCATTGGCATATCAGGTCAAATGCCTGGAGAGGTGTTGACGGATGAAGAGGGGAAACTGCTTGGAAACGTTCGATTGTGGTGCGACTCTCGCAATGAGCAGGAAGGCAAGGAGCTCACTTCACTTTTCGGAACCAAGGTCGCGAAGCGAAGTACTTGTTCACGATTCTTGTGGACCGTTCGCAACCGACCAGATGTTGCGAGAAAGACATGTCATATGACTACTCCTGCTGGATGGATTCATTATCGACTGACTGGTCAGTGGAACCTTGGTATCGGTGATGCTTCTGGCATGTTCCCCATTGACCAGTCGACTCTGGATTACGACGAAGCGCTTCTGATTAGGTTTGATAATCTTGTGAACGACCCCTCCATGCCTTCCATCAAGTCGATCCTCCCCAAACTGTGCTGCGCGGGTCAAGATGCCGGTGTAGTCAATGCACAAGGAGCCCAATTGTTTTCTCTCAGTCCTGGTATTCCAGTGGCAGCCGCAGAGGGTGATCAACCCGCAGCATTGGCAGGATCTCTCATTGCGGAGGCAGGCATGGTCAGTATGAGTTATGGTACCTCGATTGTGTCCAACGCAGTCGGTGACCGACCCTTTCAGGGTGTAAGCGATGGGGTCGATCACTTTTGCGCAGCAGATGGCAAACCAATCAATATGATTTGGATTCGGAATGGAACGACCTATCTCAACCAAATGGTCAAAATGTACGCCAGCGTTATGGAGGACGATTCTCAAGGCTTTCGGAAGATTATGCCTCAAGTGTTGGCGGCTAGGCCTGATTGTGGTGGGTTGCTGGCCCTGCCGTTCATGGATGATGAGCCTGGTGTTGGCGTAAGTCAGGGTGGAACAGCCATGATTTTAGGATGGACACGAGAAAATGCCAAAGCTGGCAACGTGGCAAAAGCTGCTCTGCTGAGCTCAATCTTCAACTTGAAACTGGGAACAGGTGTCCTTGATGCGCAAGGGTATCCGCGGACTGAGATTGTCTTGACAGGCGGCCTCACCAAGACACCAGAGTGTGGTCAAATCGTAGCGGATGTTTTCAACATGCCAGTTCAAATCCTCGACAGTGGTGAAGAAGGGAGCGCCTGGGGTGCCGCTGTCCTGGCAAAGTACCGTCACAAGAATGACAACAAGACGTGGACTGAATTCTGTAAAGCTCATCAGCAACATTTGAGTAATAGTAAGCGGTATATCCCAGAGGCCGGCGCCGTGGAGGAATACAAACATGTATTTGAACGCTACAAGAAGCTAATGAAGGTCCAACCTGCTTTGAATGAGATCGCGATTCATTGAACTCAGAGACGGGAGATGAATGAAAGAGTAGTGAACTGTGAATTAAAACCTCTCTAGAGTCGTTTAAAATAGGCAGCGTGTGCAACTCCTCTAGAAACGCGGTGTACCAAAGCCATTCAAGGCATGATGACAAGCATCAATAACAGCATGATCATCCGAAACCGTTTTCATGGAGCCAGTGAACTTTCGATCGTGATGCAGTCCTTGTCACGCCATCCTCGACTTATTTGCTCGGAGTTGGTGCAGGAGGGAGCTTAGCCTTGGCGGCTTTGATCTCAGCAGGGGTCTTCTCTCTTGACTTGTAGTATGTTTCGTCTCGCACAGTCTTGCACTTGTCGAGCTGGGCCTTAAGCTGAGGAGGAACAGGCAGCGGGTCGGTCATGGTTCTACTTGAATGGAGGTGAGACAAACGGCAATGAGCAAATCGAAGCCAATGGGGTCACATCATCGTCGTCAACAACCACATGAATTCCATGTCTGTACGTCGTTCCGATTGATGAACCTGCAATATAACGGTAAAATGGACATTGAGCATACGACAGTACCCGTATACAGCATGAATCAATTTTTGACCGTACTGTAGGTCAGTGTCAAGATCGCAACATACTACTACTAGTAGGAGGACGACGTATAGAGTTAATCAAAGGTAAGTTGCCAAGCATGTTCCTGTTTCGCCTCTTTGCATCTACTAACTCTAGATTGATTTTCGAGAAATCAGCTGGCTACCTGGCAGTATGGTGATCATTCCGGAGAGATACATGTACTCGCAGACTGCTATAACTTCGTTCGGAAGTCTGATAGATAGCTGGCAGCCCACACCTCGCTTGAGAGAAAACACCCAGGATCCGTTCTCTGAGTGAGTTGAAGTTGAGATGCGTTGAATGATATTGAGATCTAAGTCTACAGTAGACTAGAGCTACTTGAAACTTGAATGCCATTGCGCAGCGGTTGATGATTTATACACACAATTGACCAATCTGTCATTGAAATGCAATCATATTCATAAAAGTACTAGTGCCAGTTTGAAGCTGCCTTTGCAAGTTGGTGGGGCCGGATCAGGCTGCCGCGACGAACACATCAAAAATCAGAATGCTTTTTCTATCTGCTGACTGAGCCGCCGGGCTAGACTACTGTACATCCATCCTTTGATTTGAATTGTTCGACACACATGGTCGACAATCTTACGAGAGAGGTGAATGAAAACGTCGAAGCCGCCGCCACATCAGCCGGCCATTCATAGTTCAATGAGGAACATAATGGCAAAGTTCACTGTTCTCTTTCAGTCGTGACTACAAAGCCTTTTCAGGTGCAATCCCGTGGTGCAATGAAGCGGATAATGCGGGTTTTGCAACCTGAAGACTTCGGCGTGACATGACCGACCTAATAAATGTTGTGGTGCAGTAGCGAAGGCTTGGCTCACCAAATTGTCCGCGCGGGCAGTCCTCTACGACCACATGGTCGTGAAATTGTGACGATGACACCGAGGACAAGACTGGTATTCAATGACAGAAGAAGAAGGACATATCAATGCCATCAGAAATGGTCCACTATAGAGAGAATAATAATAATGATATTTATGTAGTTTTCCAGCTAACATTTATTTGTATACGGATATGCTTAGTATGACATTGTCTAGTGCACCCTGGCAGACGAAAAGGATTCGGTAGAAATGTCATGCGCATAATTTGAATTAGTTTCTACGTGTCAATTTTTGAATATAATGTATTCGAAGCTGTATACTGACAAAAAGACTAAGAAAAGAAAATTCTATGTCATGATAATTTATGCTTCAGAGCATGTCTTTTCCCTTGTTTTGGTGATACTCATTTGAGACAATTGCATTCCCGAATGGTCACTTTCTCATTATCAACCGCGCCGTCCAAAACGTGAATTCAGATCAACAAGATTCCAAGAGGTGGGGTCAATGGAGGCTCAGGCTTCCCGCCAACTGCAAAAACAGTCAGGATCCTTGATACTGATACTCTATCACCGGCCAGGAAGACACCTGATACTCGAGAACCCTTTTTGATTAATAGAAATGATGGCAGAGTGCTCTTTCCTGTGTTAAGAAAGAAGCAACTAACGATTCAATTGAAAGAGAGAGAAAGCCACCGAGACAACACTGCCAATCATTCCCCTTGTGTAGTCGGAAGCAGTAGCAATATCATCACACATCAATCTGCATTGGATCATCATGGCGTCACCCCATCGCCACGACGAAGGTCAATCACCGTGGCAATGGTCGACCGATCAAGATCCTGTCGACGAACTGCTGTAAGTTTCCCTTGTCGTCGCTGCAGTTACATGAGGATTGCGTGGGCGCGTGCTAGCCATCATTTTTCTTGTCGTTTGCTCACTCACCTTGACTTGACTTGACTTGTACTGATTGTACTGGATGATTTTCGCTGAACGACGAACAACCAATGTAGTAGAGACCAATCGAGTGATGAACCGCTCTTTGTCGACTCGAGTAGCAGTGATGAGGATAACTTTGGTGATACAGATAAGGAACCAGAACCACTTCCTGAGCGAGCATCTTCAGACTCGGATTTAAGTAGTGGCGCGAGGAGAGCGCAGCACGAAGACCTGTTGGAGGATGAATCATCTGACGACGCCGTCTCACGGCGAGCCGCTAGTTTAACCATGTCCGACGAGGAAGAGCGAAGCAAACCAGTACGATCCTTTTCCGCTCGAATTTTTGGAGGCTGGTTTTCTGGAAGCACAAAGAATACACAACAACAAAAAACAGAACCTGTTAGTGATGATGTGAAGATAAAAGAAGAACCGGCAACCGATAGGAAGCGACAGGAAGATCAGTCAACTGATGAAAAGCGAAAAGAAGAGCAGTCAGCGTTAGAGACGGTTTCTTCTAGCGGAGCGTCCGGAGGTAATGCGCAACAAGAACCTTTGCATCGGAAAGCTGAATCAGATGTACAATCGGGAGATACACAACAACAATCACCACAAGTAGCTAGTAGCAATGCAACAGCAGAACGCGAAGAGGAAGAGTCAACATCAGCAGACGCCCTCACTGGCGTAGCGTCTGCTGGGTTCTTTGCAGGCATGTTTGGAAATAGACGGAAACCGGATAACCCGCGGAAACCTGCCCCTGTGGTTCTGGACTCAATAATAAGTGACGCCGAAGCAACAAAGCTTCCAGCAGCAGTGCCAGCGCTCACAGACGAGTCAACAACAACAAGAACTAGCTGGGACGAGTGGCCAAAAGCCACCACTGCGAAATCACCACAATCGTTGCCTAGCAAAGAAGAATCCAAAGAGCCCGAAACGATGGAGGGACTCGAAGGGCTTGGGGAAGAATCAGGGGAAGTAGGGAATGAGGACGAGCAAGAAAAATCTAGCAAGAAATCAGTAGCGTTCAAAGCTGCTGCTATTGCCGTTGTGGCTGGTGCTGGGACGTACGCAGTGATGAAGAAGCTCGTGAAGGATGATGACGACGAACCAACCGATGATCCAGCTGGAAACATAGAGTCAATGACTGGAAAGTCGTCACAGGCGGCATCAAAATCAGCGTCCAAGGCAGCACAGTAAGTGTCCTGAGCATCGTGTGCTGGCACAAAGTCCATTGCAGCAACCCCTCTAACTTTCGCGCCCTTTTGCAGTGCGAAAAATGTTCTCAATCATATGGCCATTGATGCGACAAAGAACGTGGTTGCATCAGTTGCGACGACTTCTGCACAGCTTGGAGTTGTTGCTGTAGCAACAACTGCTACCGTAGGAATGGGGATGACGCTATTCGGTGCTAGCGTGGCTGTAGTCGTCACCGGAGGAGCAGCGCTGGCAGCTGGGCTGGTGCCGACAGCCGAGCAGGATGGGCCCGCATCGATGGCTAATTTGTCCGTTTCGCCCTCGTTCGCACCATCGCTTCAGTGTGCTCGGCCGAACCAAGAAGAGGGTCGAGTGAATGTACGTTCTACTGGACTCCAGAAGTTATTGTCTGACCCGGAGAGAGTCATAGTTGAGGATGCGTTTGTTAATGTGTACAACAACCTGTCTTTGGGCTGCGATGATACCTACAATCGAGAGTTGGTCAATGCGTCTATGTATAACCAAACACTTGGACTTGAGCCCGACGACTCTTTCGCTCTTGACATGGCGTGGCTTGGGACAGTTCAGTGTGATCAGTGCCCACCGGCTTCGCCGTTATTTGATGTGGACAACCAAGCTGATTCGAATGAGACCATTGCTGACAACGGCAATAGGCGACTGCAGTTACCTACCGGGTTGTTCTTTGCTGAGTTTTTAGCAAGGCTCGAAGCAGAGATCTTCAGGTTAGAGGCCGCAGGGATTCTCGCCGTTAACAGCCCAAGTATGTCGCCCTCCTTGGTCCCATCGGCACCGCCTTCACCTCTTGTATTTTGGGGGTTGCCTTCGGCATCACCATCAGTGACGGGTTTCGTGCCACCAGCTTCCGTAGCTCCAGGGAGTCCGACTACCAATCCAACGAACTCTCCCAATCCAACGAACTCTCTTGAGCCTACTTCTAGTGTATCATCTGATAACCCAAATCCGAGTTCATCGCAAGAAAGTCCATCAGCTGCACCGAGCAAGCTGCAACCAATCGACCAGTCCTTGAGTCCAAGCTTAAAGAGCGAGAACCAGACGACCAGTCCTGCCTTTTCCGACACGCTGACAGTGTCGGCATCTCCAAGCAGCGGAGGCACAGCTGGACCACAAACTGATGTGAGGGAGAGTCGGGTTCCAAGTGAGGTACCAGTACCGACTCTTTCACCGAGGCCCAGCGGATATCCATCGGCATTCCCCACAGCTCCAAGCACAGCTCCAAGTCAGTTTCCCACCGGTGAACCCAACGAATCACCGACGAGAGCACCGACGCCTAATTTTCTATTCCCTCCTGGTTCACCGACTGGCAGCCCAAGCCGCTCCCCAAGTCCCAGCAGCACAGAGGCACCCTCCCTCGCTGGTGCGCCCCCGAGCGAGGTAACATTGGAACCAAGTGGCAGTCCAACTGAAACCTCAACGGTCGCGTCCTCAGTTCAGCCGACTCTTGAGGGCCAAACTTTCAGTCCAACGGATTCGATTGTGCCTTCCATATCGCCAAGTCTCGAGTTATCGATGGCACCGACTGGTAATCCAACAACGGCACCTTCAGTCCGACCTTCTCTAAGTGATGCTCGAAGTGTAAGATTACCTTCAATAGCACCAAGTGCGATGCCCAGTGATACCTATTTCCCCAGCGGAGGTCCAAGCAGCGGTCCAACCTCGTCTCCGTCAAGTATACCGAGCACGATACCAACCTCCAGTCCATCGGATATGCCATCCATGCTGCCAAGCCAACATCCAACTCATGGTCCTTCTTCCAACCCCAGTGCTACATATGTTCCCAGCGGAGGTCCAAGCAGCACTCCGACGTTGTCAGGCAATCCAAGCGCGATCCCAACCGCCAGTCCATCTGACTTGCCATCCATGCTGCCAAGCCAAGATCCAAGTCATGGCCCTTCTTTCAATCCCAGTGCTACATTTTTCCCAAGTGTAGGTCCAACTGACACTCCGACTTCCACAACTATTCCCAGCACGACCCCAACCTCCGTTCTACCGGATTTGCCATCCCTGCTGACAAGCCACAATCCAAGTCACTACCCTTCCTCCAATCCCAGTGTCACGTACCTTCCCAGCGGAGGTCCCAGCTTTCATCCTTCGATCCTGCCTGGAAATCCCACCCCGGTACCGCCCGATACCATCAGTCCAAGTCTGTCAGCAGGAGGACCGACACAGATGCCCAGTACCAATCCTTCCATCTTTCCTGGTAATCCCACTCCAGCCCCGTCCGATTTAACCAGCCTGTCTCCCTCAAGTTCAGGCGCACCAGGAGGACCTGTCGCGGTTCCCAGTGTTCGTCCATCGATATTACCAGGAAATCCAACACCAGTACCCTCTGGTGACAACAGCGACGGTCCCATCACTACCGCAGAGCCTACTCGTACAACAATCCCAAGCACTCGTCCTTCGATACTGCCTGGGAATCCAACGCCAAGCCCCTCTATCAGTGACAGTCCATCGACGCCAGCGCCTTCAGTGGAACCCACAAGTGCCTCGAGTGATGGTCCATCGATACTGCCAGGAAATCCAACGCCTGTACCTTCTGTTGAAATGAGCTTGGGTCCTTCCACTTCCAAACCCACTCTCGAACTGACCGGAATCCCCAGTAGCCGCCCTTCAATTTTGCCTGGCAATCCAACTCCAGCACCTTCGATTGCCATCAGTGAGAGCACGACGACCCCTGAGGTGCCGGGAGCACCTACAGAAATTCCTGGCAATCCAACTCAAGAGCCATCAGGTATCACCAGTGAGCGTCCTTCCGCGCCCAAGCCTCTCGGAGGACCTACAGCAATTCCAAGTAGCGGTCCTTCAATTTTGCCAGGCAATCCCACCCCAATGCCTTCTCTGAGTGAGAATCCTAGTGCTCCTGAACCAACCAGTGAACCTACTGAAGTTCCTACTAGCAGTCCATCGATTTTGCCCGGCAATCCAACTCCAGTGCCGTCAGATGTCACCAGTGAGCGTCCTTCCACTGCCCGGCCTCTCGGAGAACCAACAGCGACCCCGACTGTTGGTCCGTCAATTTTGCCTGGCAATTCCACTCCGATGCCTTCGGAAACCATGAATCCTAACACTCAAGACCCTGTTGGAGAACCTAGTGCAATTCCGACAACTGGTGCGTCCGTTTTGCCTGGCAATCCAACTCAAATGCCCTCGGATCCCATGAGCCAAAGTCCTACCAAGCCAGAAAACCCTAGCACTCCCGTGCTAACCACTGAACCGACTGCACTTCCCACCAGCGGTCCTACGATTTTGCCTGGAAACCCAACTCAAACCCCTTCGGATCCAACCAGTCAGAATCCTAGCTCTCCAAAACCGACAAGCGAGTTGACTGTAAATCCCACTGGCGGTGCTTTGATTTTGCCTGGCAATCCCACTGCAACACCTTCTGATACCATCAGCGAGAGCCCTACGACGCGGGAACCTGGCGAAGAACCGACAGTGGCTCCCAGTAGCGGTCCCTCTATTCTGCCTGGCAATCCGATGCCCGCAAGTGAGAGCCCTATCACCCCAGAACCCATTGGAGAGCTTGCTGCAGTTCCTACAAACGGTCCTTCCATTTTGCCTGGCAATCCAACTCCAGCACCCTTGATTGCCATCAGTGGGAGTCCCTCCATGTCGAATCCTTCAAACGCACCCACAGCAAGTCCCACGGGTGGCCAGTCGATTCTGCCTGGCAATCCCACTCCAACTCCCTCGAATCCGATCACTGACTTTCCTAGCGCACGAGAACCAATTGGTGAGCCTACAGCAATTCCCACCAGTGCCCCATCGTTTTTGCTGGGCAGTCCCACCCTCATGCCCTCGGATCCGATCAGTGAGCCTCGAGAAGCACCTACCGCAGTTCCCAGTAATGGCCTCTCAAGTTTGCCTGGCAATCCAACTCCAGCACCTTCAGATATCATCAGTGGCAACCCCTCCTCCCCGGGAAACCCAACACTATTACCCGGTACACAACCATCAATGCAGCCTGGAAATCCAAGTGCCCTTCCCTCGGATGCAACAAATAACTTGCCGTTCACTCAACAAACAGGGCAACCTACAGCAACCCCGACTAGTGGTCCTTCGATATTGCCAGGCAATCCCACATCCGTTCCGTCAGCAACACCGTTGACAGGAGTGCCTACACCAGCCGCTAGCGGACAACCTTCTGTATTGCCTGGGAACCCCACGTCAGCACCGTCGAATGTTGCAACCGACAGTCCGTCCACTCCAATACCATCTGGAAGGCCTACGAGTGGCGCTCCTTCTATCTTGGTGGGAAATCCAACCCCAGTGCCCTCGGATGACGTGAGTGACACTCCATCAAGTACGAACCCGACAAGGCAACCTACAACAAGACCGACGAGTGGTCGCTCGATAACACCGGGCAATCCAACGTTGCTTCCGTCGGAAACGCCATCAACGGTGGATCCGTCGGAAACTCCGACCTTGGCCGGTGGCTGTGTTCTTGACGAGAATGAAACATTCAATTCCGAGACTGACATCCCAATCTCAATCGCTTTTGGGTATCAGGTTGAAAGCACTCCAGGTGCACAATTGGCCACTGATGTCGTCCCCGCCGTGGAATGTGCGTTTACAACAGCCCTCTTGCAATTCTTTTTTCCGAATGAAGATGAAAACTCGCGGTGGCTGCGGGAGGATGGTATGCGTCCACGTCTTTCAGTCAGTGGTGTCAGCTCCCGACCAGTCGATGTTCTCCAGCAAGGTCTGGGCTGCGAACCTAGCAATGTGATTGACCCCAACAACGATTGTGTTGTTGTTTCTGGTGATCTCACAGTATTCACTGCTAGAGTTGAGGCTGACGTAAGCGAACCCACAAAGCAAGTTCTCAAGGCTGGCATGGACAACGACAGTTTCTTGTATGCTAATAGTCATCTCGTGCGCATCAGTTACTACCAGCTACCTCCCACAAATATTCCATCTGTGCAGCCCCCTAATCAAACACCGGTTCCCTCGGAAACAACCAGCCACATGTCACCAACCGTGGAACCTCCATCCACAAGTGACCAGTCTTCTATACCATCAACGGTGGAACAAACAGGAGAACCTACTGCGGCCGCCAGTGGGCAACCATCGATTCTGCCAGGAACTGCAACACAGGCACCTTCTGATGACGGGAGTGCTAGCCCTTCCGCATTGGTGCCTTCAAGTCAACCTACTGGTGTCTCCAGTGACGGTCCTTCAATATTGCCAGGAAATCCAACTCCAGGTCCTTCGGATGATGTAAGTGACACGCCGTCAACTACAGAGCCGACAGGTACACCCACGAGTGGGCCTTCGGTCCTTCCTGGTAATCCAACCTCCGTTCCAACGTGGACACCATCAACTTTGGAACCATCAGGCGAACCTACTGGAGTCACCAGTGCACAACCATCGATTCTGCCAGGAAATCCAACACCAGCACCTACTGATGATGCTAGCGGTACCCCATCAAGTCAACCAACGGATCGTGCCAGTGACGGTCCTTCGATATTGCCAGGAAATCCGACTCCAAGTCCTTCGGATGATGTAACAGGAGTACCTTCTGCATTGTCGAGTCCTCTTCCTTCAGGATCGCACGGTATCCTGACACCAGCACCCTTTAACAATGGTATTGATGCCCCTCTTACTTCGGCCCCATCAGCTGAAGCTACTTTAATTTTTAATACTGGGCCTTCCATATTGTCAGGGAATCTTACCCCGGGTCCGTCAACCAAGCCTGCAGGGCAACCAACTGCGACTCCCATGAGTGGGCCGACTGCCAGTGCATTGCTGGTTCCTTCAAGAGCGCCGTCTGCATCGGTGCGCACAGGAGAGCCATCACTTGTTGATAATCCTTCAGCTGTGCCCACCAATGCTCTTTTTGATGTATCCAGCATGCCTACATTACTACCAAGCATGTTTGCCGAAACGGATTCTCCAACACTCGTGCCCAGGGTCATCAACACTGTGGCACCTAGCAATCCACCCTCGATTTTACAGGGCAGTCAAACTCCCACGGCAAAGTTCTCGTTGACGCCTGCCCCGAGCCATGTTAATTCGAGCCATAGTGCTTCCCCGACAGCCACTACAACGACCAGCGACTTGCCGTCATTTTTGCCAAGTCTCTATCCAACAGGGAGTGCGTTTCCCTCAATGCTACCGACTATTCGCCCTAGCGAGAGTCGGTCACCATCAGAGCAACCTAGTGATCCTTTTGATCTTAGTTCGACACCATCAGCACGTCCAAGTGGCGTGGGTTCCGAGAGCGAGTTTCCTACAGTTCAGCACAGTGGACAACCAAGCTCTAGCCCTCTGCCATCTGAAGAACCAAGTGCGAGCCCCAGTGGCAGCGCTGTCCCAAGTGAGGGCACTTCCTCGGAACTCCCTTCGCTTCACCCAAGTTCTAGCACAGGTCCGAGCATTTTACCCTCGATGTCACCATCGGGAAGCGGCCTTCCAACTACCCCTTCGAGCTCTCGGCCATCGTTGAGTTTTGCACCCACGTCGATTTCAAGTGCTTCCCCGACAGGGAGCATCTGGCCTAGTGGCGAGCAAACAACACAAGCATCGAACCTCAATCCAAGTGTTCAACCAAGTGTCACTACCTTTCCTTCAACATTGCCAAGCAAATCTCCTTCACATAGCCCATCACCATCATTAGACACCATCGTGGTGCCAACAAAGAGTGTCAACCCAACAGTACGGCCAAGCACACGTCCAAGCTCCAGCCCGTTCCCATCAGAAGAACCAAGTACAAACCCCAGCGGTAGCGCCGCCCCCACCAAAAACTCCATGCCCACAACTGCACCTGCCACGCAAACCACTTCCATCCCAAGCAAATTATTCTTGCAGGATGTGAAGGAAACTTCCAGTACTCCAACCATCATCCCAAATTCGAGTCTGGAACCCACAGGACCTCCCCCTCCAAGCACCAGTTACACCTATAGTCCTTCCCAAACCCCAAGTAAATATCCAAGTGGCATTAACCCCACCGATAGTTCTGCACCTTCCATTTCAGCTACCACTCACCCCAGCATGCAACACACCAGAATTTCAAGCAACCGCCCTTCATCAAGTATCACCCCAATCCAGGAGCCCACCTCCGTTCCAACAATATTCCATTTGCAAACTCCAACCACATCAAGCCAGCCTACGGATCTTGCCAGTGATGGTCCTTCGATATTGCCAGGAAATCCGACTCCAAGTCCTTCAGATGATGTAAGTGACACGCCGTCAACTACAAAGCCGACAGGTACACCCACAAGTGGGCCTTCGGTCCTTCCTGGTAATCCAACTTCGGTTCCGACTGAGACACCATCAACTTTGGAACCATCAGGAGAACCTAGTGGAGTCACCAGTGCACTACCATCGATTCTGCCAGGAAATCCAACACCAGCACCTACTGATGATGCTAGCGGTACCCCATCAAGTCAACCAACGGATCTTGGCAGTGACGGTCCCTCGATATTGCCAGGAAATCCGACTCCAAGTCCTTCGGATGATGTAAGTGACACGCCGTCAACTACAGAGCCGACAGGTACACCCACGAGTGGGCCTTCGGTCCTT
>JAVCKV010261471.1:0-34159 GCA_032274145.1 Herpochondria borealis
TGCATGTTGCTCCAATACTCCTGTTATTTATTAATCTTTTAGCAGAGCATGAGTTAGTTGAGATGAAGGTCGTCGACCGGTTGCATACATGATACGTGGGACTTACAGCCAGATTTCGTTCGATTTGGTGCTTGTCCGCATAGACGAGTCGGTGAAATGCTTGAATCTGCGCGCTCTGGTCAGCAATGGTTTCATCCTTTGCGGCCACTACGCGTTTGTTTGCGACGTTTGCATCGCGAACCTTGTTCTTCGTTCCTTCAATGATCCCGTTAAGTCGGGCGATTTCCTTCTCCTGTGACAATGCATTTGCAAAGATGAGGTTGGTGAGAGAATGTGCGTTTCCATTCCGTCCCATCATTTCAACAATGACTTACCCGCTCAATTTCGATCTTTTTCTTGTTATCGATTGTCGTGTTGAGTTGATCGACATCACTCCGGAGATTTGGCACCTGTGACAATGCAATGTGAAGAAGAGGTGATGAGGTTGGCGAGAGTATTTCGTTTCATCGCATCATTGCAACACAATGAACTCACCAAAGCAGCAAGCTGCGCTTGTTGCGAATTGCAAAGATTTCCCATGAGCAAGTTTCGAATTAGCAAGAAAAACGTTCGTTTCTTACGCTTTGGTTTCGCTGGAATGTTATCATAGATGGAGAGTGACAAAAAGTCCGTTGGGGCCAAGGACAACTCTTCAGATGGATGGAACATTTGTTGGTTTCAAAATCAGTTGAGAGCTTGGTTTCAAAATCAGTTGAAAGGCTGGTTTCAAAATTCAATGGTCATCGACATCGTCAGGGTTCGAAAATAAAATGAAAATGTGGCTCCGGTTTTGGTGCGAAGCAAAGCCGAGATCGGTCGGTTCGCAGTCCGTCCACCGTCACACATGTACATCCACTATAACCGATCAATGATGTTTTGTCGAACAAGTAACCACAGGAATATCAGCATTTGATTCACTTGTTTGAGTCCACAATTTCCTTGAGTCCACTCACAGACTGCGTGTCATCCGCACAAATGCTTGTACGCCTCGATCTTGCTCAGAAAGAGAAGGGACGTTGGGACGCGCAGTTGGGTAGTTTCTCGTCGAATTCAAATATCAAAGCAACCGTCATTGCTTTTTGTTTCAGAGGGGCAACTCTACACGATGAGCACTCTTGTCCTTGATGGTACAGTAGTACTAAGGAGGACTCCTCGAAGAGAGAACGACAACATCAAAATTCTATTTTGTAAGCACATCGGATCTTTTGATCTTGCTCAGGAACTGTGGATCCTCGCACAAGTACCGGTAGATGGTAGTGCGTGTCGTATTCAGTGCCTGTGTTAGTACTGTCCCATGCAGTCAAAATTAAATAGTATCTATTACTTCAGAGTATACTCCAGTACTCCAGTACCTCCAAGCGCGCAGCATTTCCTGACCCACTTACCGAGTAGGTTCGCAACGAGATATTGATGACATTGTTCACCTTTGGTAGATATTGTATAGTTGGGCTCAGCGACTACTCCGCAATTGGTGCAGGATCTGTGAATTGTGCTGCTCACTTTACTTCAGAACTATCACCCGACTTCGGTATACAGTACGCTACGAGTAGCTCATAGGATAGCAGCCGTGGCCATCCCATAAGTGCCGAAGGGTCAGGAATTTCGAAGAAGCTCCCATGACACCACGTCTGGGAAGTAGGAAGAGCTCCCCAAAGTGAATGACTTTAGAGTTGCAAATGGCAACATCATCTTGTTCAGGTTGGCTTTTCTTGGTCGTTGCAATTCTCTTTTTTAAAGCAGTGCAGCTACCCGTCCTGTCTCGAGGTTTCCTTATCAAGCCATTGTCAACAAAAGTAGTCGGTCAGAAATTGAGACCCCAAAGCTGCGGTTGTAGTGGTAATCTGAAAATGTCAAAAGCCATGAGTGTGATCAACAGCATCAAGGTTCCCAAGCACATGATCGGCCAAGCTGTTGCGTGCAATGCCTACGTGGACTATTTCAAGCAACAGCCCGGCTTTGTGAGCTCTTCCTTCTACCAGGCATCTGACAATGAGAGCACTTTTAGCTACGTTAACGTTGTCGTCTGGGAAAGCCAGCGGCATGTTAATGCCGTCGTCAACGTTGGATTTGAGAATAGCGAAGGAATGAATAGAGATGGTTTGAAAGTTCTTGGCAAAGGATTTCCACCTCCGATTGAGGTATTTCCAGGAAGATACACGGTGATTGAGCATGACCTCTAAACGATTGCTACTGCGCAAGTTCGAAAGTACCGTACGTTTACAACTAGGCTAATTATATTTTGTCTAGTGCTGTAATAGCCATAGCTGCTTATACTCTTAACCACCTCCAAATATCCTACACACAAAAAAGAGAAAAGCAATGTGGTCAAAAACTACGGGTACTCGTACGTTTCGTAGCCTACAACGCATACCGGAACGAATCCGTAGCCGCTCGTACATGTATGTCCCCACTTTCCCAAACGGACGAAGATGCGAAAACTATGTTGTGAAGAGGGAGCCCATTGCTATGATTGCCTTGAGGGAACTTAACATAAATGCTCGGTTTTGATGGTTTGATCCTGTTTTTATCACTGGTAGGGTATGAGATTGAGGTCGAATACTAACAAATCCTAACGTTTGTACCGGGGTAGGTCCATCTAGAACCACCCCGGTTGAACATACCATAAATGCTAAATTTTGATGGATTGATCCTGTTTTTATCACTGGTAGGGTGCGCGACATCCTGAGATCGAGGTCGAATAGCAACAAATCCTTAACTTTTGTACCTACCTATGAGATCATCTAGAACCACCCCGCTTAATGCCAGGCTCTCTCACACTTTCACAGCCTGTGGCCCCCTAACGATGGCCTGCCTCTTCTTGTTTCTCAACCATCATTCATCAATCTCAGGGTCAACGTTTACAATTCGAATAGTGGGAGGCCCACCCCTCACAGCAGCTTCCACCCACCACTGACCCAACACCATATGCAACCAAACTCGACGGCTACGATGGAGTAGAACTGGCCAGCGAGCTGCCTATCTGGAGCTGCTTTTGATCATATTCAAGACACGCAGAAGAACTGGACGGTCCCCAGTGTCAGCATACTTGAGGACAAGGCTCCGCGAACTCGTCAGAGTTTTCTACCTTTGGTGTCATGCTGACGACTGGGATCAGTCGTTGCTGGTATGGCGGAGAAGATCAAAATCAAACAAAAGAGACGCATCGCCACTTACTTTGGCGAGCATTATTGGACAGAACTTGCAACACTAACGACGCAGGAGTGCCAAGGGGATTAGGGAACAGCGCATGCACTACCTTGCTTTGGCTTCGAGTACCATTTTTGGCACCAAGAGCAAGACAACCACCAAGTACAAGGCAGCCACCATCTTACATGCTGGGGTTCCTGGTTCATGCTCCTTCGAGCGGAGAATGCCGAAACACAACATTTGAGTCAAATCTAGCGAAGGGCTCTTGTGCGGCAACACCACCCCGAGGACCCTTTGGCATAAAATACCGTTTAGTCACTTGCTGTCAATCAATCGCGAAGATTGCTACTCGCTGAATGCTTGCAACCGATACAAGGCAGAGACAGCGCTTGTAGAGTCAATAAAGGCGCAATTACCTACACGGGAAAGCCGAGCCTCGACAGCGATCGGAAAAGAGGTTTCTTTGTTTAATTGCAGCTTGTGAGAGAACACGAACTACGAAGATCTGAACATTAGTCCTGTCAAAGTCATTCTCTGTTTCCCGCTCTTTTTCCCGCCAAAATCTGCACGTCTACAGATTTGATTGGTTCGACTCGATTTTGTTGCTCCCCCGCTGTTTCATTGTTGAGAGATCGAGTGGTTCATAATCATCAAAACGACAACATCCATCCCATCATGGATCCCTCCAACCGAAGCCCCATTACTGTGAGAAATAGTGGTAGTCAGCTTCAAGAATGTCAGAATCGTTTGCGCCAGGCTGAACGAGAGGTCAGAAAATGCAGATCTAAAAACCAAGCGCTCCAAGCAGCATTGGAGGATGCGAGGAAGACAAACACAATCGTCGTTGGAAAGTTGCAGCGTACCGAGAGGCGACTTCATGATACTATGTTGGAAAGCATGGTGGCTAAGAATAATCCGACTCTTGTGCAGAATAATAACAATGACGAACTCCTTCACAATGAGCTGAAAGAGGCTCAGGCCGAGTTGAAGGAGAAGAATGATAAAATTGCAAAGCTAACAACTTCGTTTAACTTTGTCACTCAAGAGCACGGTCGATTGTCGACAGCAATGACCGATCGAAAAACAACGCATGAAGCAGAAAGGACACTCTTGTATAAAAACCTGGCATCGATGGTACAAGAAAAGCAACAGCTTGTTGAAGAACTTCGTGTGCTGAAGATAGAACTAAGCGAGCTGAAGACGAAGACTGCAACAGACAATGCAACCTTGATTACTGAATTGAAGGAGAAGGGTACATCGCCAGAGATTCAACCATTGGAAAGGGTTTTGGTCGAAGTCGAACAGAAAAGCGAGAAAGAGCACGCGGTTGCATTATCAGTGACAACACAAGGGAGAGAACCGAAGGTTGATGAGCTCATGACTAAAATGAAGTCGCTCGCTCGAGAGTACGGTCAGTTGACGAAAGTATGTGCAGACCAGAAGGCGGTCTTTGAGGCGGAGATTCGAGAATTGAAGAGGAAGAGCGGCGTCGTCTGCGCCCAAAAGGACGACCCATTGACCAACAATGAACAAAGTGCAATGCAATCTGCTGCCGGTGTCCTCACACAAATGGAGGATCCACAAGAAATGACAACACCAGAGCTCATGGCTAAAATGAAGTCGCTCGCTCGAGAGTACGGTCAGTTGACGAAAGTATGTGTAGACCAAAAGGCGGCCTTTGAGGCGGAGATTCGAGAATTGAAGAGGAAGAGCGGCGTCGTCTGCACCCAAAAGGACGACCTATTGACCAACAATGAACAAAGTGCAATCCAACCTGCTGCCGGTGTCCTCACACAAATGGAGGATCCACAAGAAATGACAACACCAGATGACAATGCGGAACGGTCTACCAGTCACAACCTTGCAGGACTCACCACTGCGAAAGACACTACCAGCAAGAAGAACGATCATCTTTCAACAACAACTACCCATGCGACCAAGTCATCCGCGGCAACCAGATCGTCTAGTCCACACATCGACATTGAACTTGAAAGAGGTTCAAGCATCGATGACAACAGAACTGTTGCTCGACCAGAGACGCCAGTCTGTTCTGTGGAGGGTCCGCCACAGAGAGTCGATCTCGCGGAGCCAACACCACCAAGTAGTGTCAACGAGAAGGACAGCGGAGAGAATCGCTCTGACAAGAGGAAAGTGGATCCCGCTATTTGGTGGACGAACTATACACGTCTCAAAAAGTTCAAAAGGGAACACGGTCACCTCAATGCAACCGATGACGACCTTGTTTCTTGGATCCAGGAACAAAGAACGCAGCTCCGTGATGTCGGATGTGATATGCTTGTAGGGAGCCTGGACAATATTGGCTTTGAGTGGAATGGCTCCAGTATTGTTGGCCAGGACCAAAACTAGTGCGCACAAGTTGAAATAGATACCAATGCATTTAGTGAAGGCGTACGAGTGCTGTGGTAACCGTCAACTCTTCCAGCGCTTGCAGCATGAAGGCGGATCTCACACGCAGGAGACACTGCTCTTGAAATCGATTTTGTGTTATTAGCCTTCTCGTTAGACGTGGAGTTGTGTTGCTGGTCAGAGTCGTTGAAGCTGGCTTAGACCTCCCCGTACAGAGCCTCTAGAGCAGGTAAACTGGATCTGGCGGCAAGGGACTCCTGATTGCGTTACTGTAGCAGTTACTGTAGTTGTTACGTTGTTAGAATGGCGTATGTGCGCCAAAAAGAACATGTAAATCAGAGAGTGGTTTCGTGCTCGACGCCGGCGACAAGAAGCCCTGGCTGTTCTACTTTGCGTGTAGTCCGGGTGTTCTGTCACAAGCGTCTGCAAGTGACGCTATTCGCTTTTGATTGTTGTCTTCAGAACCGTCCAAATACTGTACTCCACACGCATGCATGGGCCTCATGTCGCGCGTGTTTCAAGAGTATAATCATCGCGCTGGAAACGACTACGGACGTCGATTCGCTCGTACACTATGCGATTGATTGAAACCCGACGAATCGTTGGCGCGCCATTGCGATGTTCTCGGCACCGCCTTTTGCATCGTGGAAAGACACACTCGGAACACGCTCTATCACTGTGGCGTACCAGTACATCAAACCGCTGGCCGTTGGCGTACAGGCTCAATGTCACTTTCTTTGTATACGAACAACAATGAGCTTCTCCAGCCACAAACATCCACATGCCAAGGAGCTTGCAGACGACGGCACTGCGTCTGAGCCTCTCTCACCTTCAACTGGGTTTGGGATGCGATCATCGTATACCAGGTAGACTGTCAGCATTGATTGAACATCGCAATGAAACTGTTTTTTGGATGAATGGCGCCGCGCTTAGTTTTGGAAACTTCTCACGAAATGTTCAAGAAGGAATAAGAACTCATGAAGGTGTTGCGTTCTGCATTGTTGAACGATATAGGTAGATCTTTCCCGCTTCACCGTGTAGTCTGCGAAGAATGGCGACACCCAAGATACCACCACCAATACAAGAGCATCCACACGTATCTAGTGATCTGTAGCGATCCATTGACAACCCTGCAGATGATTTTTCAGGAGGTGAGCTTCCTGTAGAACTTGTTGATACCAGTCTCTGCTGCTCCAATGTCCAGAAGCACAATCTCAACAAAGCGCTGTCTGCGAACAAGGCATAGGATTGCTCAAAGAATGCGGCAAAAGTTCCTGCTCGTGGCATCTGTTTTCTGTTGCGCGTCTGTGAACAGGAGCACTGGCGACCACAGATATGTCGCACCTAGTTCCAGCGTCGACCACAGATCAAAATCAGACTCATCATCTGAAAAAGAATATCGGAGCTCAGCCACTAGGCCCGCAACTCCATCGAGAGACTAGATTCAGGCACAACACTACCACAAACTCGCCACCAGACTTGATGTCAGGATGCGCTCTGAATAAGAAGAAGCAACTGATATGCACGGCGTACGTACATATCTCTGGAGGTGGCCGTTCTTTTGGAGGGTTGTGGCTGACATCAAACATTTGCTTGACAGTTTATGGTTGTAAAATCCTCCTACAGACTGATTGTTGGGCCTTCTTTGCCACTAGCGAAGTGAGGTGTAACCCCTCTGGATTCCTAAAAGATGGTCGAAGTTCTTCCAGCGAGATACCTCAACGAAAGATGGAGTATTTCCGGCTTCGCGACCCTTTTGCTTGCCAATGGATGGGATTTAATGGCCAAGAAACCTCAGGTAACCCACTGTAGTACGTCCTGGGCATAGGTAGCAGTTAATCACGCCCCGCCGTCGCCCATCCAAACTACGACCGCTCCTAGAGAGGCAGCGCAGTTTAACTTCCAGAATCCCGTGATTAGGCATACATCTGGCATTGGTTGTCAGCCCATTGTCTCTAAGCCGTCCTCGCTGAAGATTGGCTCTACAACAGTGCCATGATCAGTCACCACTGTTCTTGTTGAGCATCGCATCTTCCAGTGGGACGCTCTCTTGGGTGGATACATTCTGTCCGCATTATCAGAGCAGCAAGTAGTCTGCCAGGACGGCTGAGGCAGAGAAGGGCAAGAGGGCTATCGGTTGGCATGGTGATGATTCGGCGCAAAAGTGAATGTTGAGGTTTTCCTTCTTGCTGATTTGTCATGTGCTGCCCACTGTTCCTGCCTAAACACCAAATGCGTGATCTAAACGTCAAAAACGCTATTCTATTTCAGTGCTAAACAATTCTTGGTACACTGTGCAGTAGGACACCAGTACATCTTGGGCAAAAGTTGGTGCTGGACTGACGTTGTACCTTGCCAATTTCGAAATTTTTAAGTGGGAAATGTGAATTTGCTGTCTGAAGAAATGTCATGTTTCGAGGGAAATACATACCAAATAATGATACATAGCCAAAGATACAGAAAGCAGACAAAGAGAAGCCCGAGATCTTCATATTTGAGTTCGTGCTCGAGAACAATTATTAGGGTCTTTCTTCGGCACGGTTCCCTTGCTAGTAGTGAGAAACATCATACATGTAAGGTTCGCATCAACGGAAGGGAGAGCTAATTAATCGTTTCTGATGATGTCACATGAGAAGTCACATCGGAAGGTCAACGTTCCCAGTAGAACTTACTCCGAGTACAATATTAAATTTAAAGTTAAAACTCCGTGATTTGGCGGTGCTGACGTGACTTTACAGCATAGATTGAGCATCCAAATTGGCCCCGTCCTTTGACGCTGCCTTCTCCTTATAATCGCACATTGCCTGTTTGTTCGAAACAAAGCCTAATCCATCGTTAAAGAAAGAAGAAATGTCATCTGACGTTGCTCTCCTCGCGAGACTCAACACATTGCAAGACGAACTGAAGAGAGAGAAGAGAAAGAACGCAACATGGAACAGAGCGTACGAGACTCTTAAAGCGGATTTTGATCATCGTTTGCATGAGACGAATCGCACTGACAATGCCGCTTCTGCGATGGTCCCGCCCATTGCTGTAGCAGATCCAGTAGATAGCACTATGCGATTGGGCGACGTACCAAAACAAGAGGCGGGAGCAGTGAAATCAGAACCAGAAGATGGAACATCCACGCATCGTAAAACTTGGATCGATGCCCTTAAAGCGAAAGTCATTGAGCTTGAAAGGGTAGAGACCACGAGCGCAACCATGATAGAGTGCAAGAATCGTGAGATAGTGAGGCAGCGAGATAAAGTATCCAGTCTCGAACAAGAGAATCGAGTCTTGAAGGAAACCGTTCACTGCATGGTCGGAGATCACGTGAAAGTCAAGCAATTGGAGGAGGAGAACGAAATATTGAAGAGAGAATTGATTCGATTGGGGAACACGCATGGTACTGATCAGCCCCTGATTCAAGATGCCGCGATAGCTGACGTGCTGCTGGATGACGCAACAGAGGAAAACAAGAAAGAGCAAGGCAAGAAAGTTGAAACTGGCATCATCCCCAAGCTTCTCGCAGAAATCAAGGAACTCAAGAGTCGTTTGGATTCCGGAAGGAAGCAATCAGCAAAACGAAAAAGCACGCCTTGGATGGAGAACTTCGAGAAGCTTCGGCGATACCACGCCTTTCATGGCCACTGCGGCGTCAAGAAGAGGGATGACCCAGTCTTGTTTCATTTCGTGGTCAACCAAAAGACCTTACTTCGAGAATTCAGTGGTAACAAGAGAGAGAGGATTGATTTACTCAACAGTATCAATTTTCCGTGGGGCGCGAGGCATCCCATGAGTAGGTATCTGGACAAGTTGAAACTAAAGAGCGCCATTCAAATGGAAGGAAAAGCTGCTCCTCCTCCTCCCAATATCGACGAGAAGCTCGAGAATGCAGAAGCTGCTCCAGACCTTCCCCTCACCAAGAAGGCCATAGCTGCAAGAGCTCGGGAAACGCCAGTTCTCCTTCATCCTCAACTCAACGACGATCACGCAATTCGCCCTGATGAGCTATCGCCATCTCAAGGAGGCGACATGATTTCGTTTTCAACCTGGAAGGAAAGGGAGCAACAAGCCAAATGTAGCCTAGCTGGAATACTCAAGCGAGCAGTAGAACCGGGCGACGAAGATTCAGAGGAGCCCGAGGAGCCGCACCCAGAAGGTGCCGTCGAAGACCCCTCTGAAGATTTGACTCAAGAAGATGACGATACGTCGTCCTGTGAACAAGGAGAAGACAAGGCCAACAGTGCTTACCTCGACGAGACAAGCTCGAACATACAAATTCAGATGGAACACACCTCGATGGGAGAAGGCTCGGGAGTGCCTTTGAACGATGAAGGAAAGCGATGCTTAGATTCCTCTGAGGAGGTGTCGAATGTGGCCAAGAAACCGAAGGCGATGTAAGGAGGCAGCCCGAAATGCTGCATGGGGATCCATGCAATTTGATGTACCAGTGTGCTCGGTGCTGGTGGAAACTAGATACTTTTGCTTTAACTCACTTTTCAACAAAGAAGGCGCCGAAGCTGGGTGGAGAAGTGGTATGTAGTACTTGGAAGTGCAGCGACAGCAAGCCTTGTTCTTCGGAGGAGGCGCTCGACGCATATCTAGTAGTTAGTGTCTTGTACCATGTGTCGGCGTAGAAGAAGGCAAACTAGTTACCTCGTTTGTTGGCTTTTTCGTGGTCTACAATCTGCATCATATTCCAGTGTGACGCGTCTTCAGCCAATATCGATGAACTCTTGCACAAAAGCGGATGATTTTTGACTCAAATACACCAGGAACCCGTGTGCTTCTTGTCTCGAGTTCTAGCCTGGCAGTCGTATGCGAGTTCAAGACGAGGGAATCGTAGACATTCACTGTCCATTACATTGGTACTGCGGACGAAAATATCTGTTCGTGCATTCTGGGTGTCTGCGCATGCTTTGTCTTTTCCTACTGTCTCGTGATAGTATAACTATCAAGGACATGGCACAACGTGTGCTGCGGGTGTGGTTTGGGTAGACTAATAGTACTCAAGGAGCGGAGGTGTTCTCGGCATTGGTGTTCGGATCATGATGCGAACAATACCTGTTCTCTCAGTAGTTCGTCCTTAGTTTTTAAAGAGCCTTTTGCAAGGGATTCACAGAAGCTGGTAGAATTCATGAGAACATGAGCACCTTGCTGACGGAGCATTTAGGAGCTGTAATGTTCGAGTGACGCCCCTGAGAATCATATCTGGGCTGGATATTTGATCACTGTGATGGCTAGAAATCGTTTGTATCAGATTCTTTGACTAAAATAGTAACGGTTGGGCTTTGTGGAAGATGGTACCATCTTGCTGTCCAGAGGGCCCATTTACACCTGTACGGTGCCCTCTTAGAAGTTGCGGTCCCAACATGTTATCTCCGGCTTCACATCCTTCTGGTTTTGCTCATGTTGTAGTCTATTGTGCTCACACTATATTCCTCCTCCTTACCCTCAATGTTACGTCGCAGGATCAATTCCTGGTGGATTCGGTTTTTGTCGGACACGTGCATTGAAGTTGAAATTTTCCTTGAGAGATACCAACCAGTCTGCGGAATGGTCAGCTCGATTAATCGTGGGCACCGGATGTTTGCTCATTTGGACCTGTACGGAATCGCCGCGATGCAAGACGCGACGATACCGTCCATCAAAGGCGACACTGGCATCGGCACGCGCATCGTCGGGAACATAAAGGCGCAATACGACGGAGTCGGGAAAAACCATGCTGCGAAAACTCAGCACATGCGGACAGATGGGTGTAATGAGAATGCCAGGTACGGCGGGGTGGACGACAGAACCACCGGCGGCCATACTGTAGGCAGTGGAACCTGTGGGACTGTAGACAGAGAGCGCATGTGTCAGAAAGCGTTGGAGTAACTCGAGTTATGCAAGCATCATTGTACCTATCGCAACAGCATGGACTAAGCATCGACAGATACAAGCAAGGAAGCAGATACTCACGTGGCAAAAATGATACCGTCGGCTTGTACAGTGGTGAGATGCAAGTCATCGACAAAGCATTCGAGCGACGACAAGTAGGGACTGGCACCTCGATCAATCACCACTTCATTCAAAACGTTAAAACGTGCTCGTACAACGCCTTCTCGATTAATCACACGGACATCAAGTCGCATCCTCATGCTGATGCAAATGCGATTTCCGACTCCTAGCTGAAAGCCATTGTCACCATTCAAAATGGATTGTTTGTACGAGGGTCGAATTTCTGAAGGATCATACTCGTCTTCAATCTCATCATCCTTGCCCTTCACAAGGCCCAGTGCAATCCTAATGGCGTCCACCATTTCATCGCGTGAAAAACGAGTGAGGAACCCCAAACTTCCACCTGCGACGCAGAGAATGGGAGGACAGGACTCTTGAAAGAGCATACTTGCATGCATTAGCAATCCATCTCCACCCAAGGTGCAGACCAAATCTGGGGTGATATTGTTGCCGCTACTGGGATTGCCATGTTGCTTACCCATGATTTTATCGTCCATGGCAACATGATTGCCACCAAAGCCGGATATAGGCTTGGGTTCGTAGAGTTTAATCTTGTCATCATCAACTCCATAGTAATGTTTGAGTTTGGCAGCCAAATCGGGTGCAATATGCACTTCCAGCCATCAGTCTGAATCAATTCTTGGACTGCCTGTGCTGCAACCCGCACCAAGTCTTCATCGTCGCGCTTGACTAACAACAGCAGTGTCTGAGTCGCTGTCTCCTTGCCATTGTCGTCGTCCCAGACATAGCACACTTGGCCGGTTGCTGGCCCATCAAACGTCATGTGATTGTCTTCACCCACCACCTTTTCTCGAATCGCATCCTTGCAAGAATCACTCATGCACCACATGAGGTCCATTTTACGTCTCGAAGCGATTGGTTTCAGATTCATCATGGAGGTCTCGTCCATGTGAATCATGGAAGAGGTAGAATCAGTTGTTTGGGGTGTCAAGAGCTCTGTACAGGGTTCTTTTTCTTCGAAGAAAACATCATCATCTTCTTCCTCGAAGAAAACAACATCATCGTCAGCAGCATCATCGTTCAACTCATCTTCCTGGGATGAGGAAAACGTCGAATCGGACGATGAAGTTGCTACAGTTGTTGTTCTGTACCACCCAGGTCTTATTCTAGAATGACGTTGGGGCAGCAAAAATGCACGGGTGATTGTACAGAGGGCCAGAAGGGTAGGGAGAAGCTTTCTCATTGCCATTGCCCTCATGGTTGGTTCAGAACAGAACAAATGAAATGAAAATTCAAAATGCGTTGGATATCCATTCAGATCAACATCACACGTCACTGCCAGTACACAGTGCGACAACCTGACAAAGGAAAGACGATGTAACACAGTACAGTGCGACGGTACAGTATGGATATGCGACCATAAAGACGGGCGCGGGATGGCGTCACTTGCTTTGGACCAGTTTTTTTTTCGGGCTGTCTGCAACGACAGTTCTGTGTGTGCAAGGTGCTAGTCTGACACGACAAGCTTATGGATGGCGGACAGCATTACTGGCCTACTTCTCGATGATGAGCTGTGACTTAAATCTATCATAAACTGTTTGGCGCTGCCGGCGCGACAATTTCAGCTTCGCTACGCACTATTGTAGGTACATGCTACATGTAAGACTGGCACGTTTGGAGGCGCCACAATTTCAGTTCCAGCGACTTATACTCGATAGAGCATTACAAGCCCTGCTTACTCGCTCACTGACCGGGGCCTGAGCTATCTCAATGACAAAGTGAAAGCCATGGATCCAATAATCTATTTAGAGGGATGGGTATCCTTCGGCGGTATCCAATATTACCGTTTCCATCAGCTACTCCAGTATGCAATGGATAGTGCCTCCCTTCAAGATGGCTTCATTTCCAGGCTTCTGAAAAGGAACCAGCACCAAGCGCTATTATTTGTATTGCAAGATGTGAGACGGTGTCATAGCTTGAGACACCGCCTGCACGTTTACTAGCGACAATTGCAGCTCCAGCGACATACGTAGTACTTTTTCGCTGCCCTAGAGCTGCTTTCTCAATTGGATCACAACACTCGTTTAATCGCCCACTGGCCGGGGATACATGAGCTACCGTAACAAGGACAAAGTGAAAGTCGCTGATCTATTAGAGGGATGAACATCCTTCTGTGGTATCCTTTACTTTCAGAGAAGACGTGTACAATCTACAGGTCGGTGAAGGTGAAGGGTCTCATTGAAGACTGCCCATTATCTCCATTCTTAGCAGTTTCGAAGTTGGAGTGGTCTTCTAATCGACAAAAGGACGCGCGATACGCGACACGCGACACGAGCTCCTCGAGTAGCTACGGGCGTCCGCAGTGATGCGTTCTTTGTAGTAACAGACAAGAGGGCATGGGTAGTCGCATAATGCATTATTTGCAGTACCAGATTCCTCCTGTGTGCTCGACGCGACAAGAACTTGGATAGCAACGAGCGGCTTCAGAAATGCGTTCTTTGTAGTGCCAATTTCCTGTGCTCGACGTGGCAAGAGCATGGATGCCTACGGGTGTTTGCAGTGTTCATTACAGAACCCGATTCCTGATAACATTGCTGACGAACGAGCAAGGTAGACATTTTTCGGAGAAGTGCCAAGTAGAATACAAGAGCGATGCATTCACAATATCTATTTGAAGCCAAGACAAATAGATATTGTAGGAACGGAGACGGCAGATTCGCAGGGCTAGACATCGATGACATCCTTTCACTGTCGCGTCTCTACTGCTGGAGATGTAACGTGATGTATTGCGATGTCGCGTATGGTAGCATGATCGATATACATGCCAGCTACAGAATCCAGTAGAGATGGCCGTCTCGACCCGGAGGCTGTACGCCCCACCAATTTCACGCAAGCTAGATTAAGCAAACGAATCAAAGAAACCTCATACCAATGCCTATACTGCAACTGTCTGCCGTAGGACTGAAATACTCGTACATGTAGAAGTCACTACTCGAAACAAGGCGCGAAAGTGTAGTTTTCTTGTCAAGATCGACGATTACTAGTGCATTAACCAGGTACGTTTGCAAGTGGTGTCCACAGCCAACATTCAGATGATATCACAGTGGCTGAAAACCTTGAAAAACAACTATCTCGACCGAATCGCTCAACCTGAGATATTTCGCGCTTCGGCCATATAAACGAGATTCTGACGAATCGCTTTGAACAGGAAGGACCCCATTCCTGCGGCACTCAGCAATGTATCATTGTGATTGGCATGCTGGAGAATGAGTAACCAGCTTCTGACTTCGTCGTCGCTCAGTTCTCTGACACAGCTCTGTCCCCTAGTCCATTCGGTCGTGCAGTTCCCGTATTGTAGGGACCTGAGACCGTTCCTACCAGCAGGCCATCCCCTTCGGAAGTACAAACCTCGATCCTTCCCTGATAGTGCGAGGAGATGCTTGTTCTCAATACACGACACTGCGTTCCAGGACGGTACAAGTCTCGTTAATGGAATCGACGTGCGTGAAAGATCTACTCCCGTCAAACATGCGCCTGATTCCGAGTCTTCCATGAGGTCGATGGTAGAATTGACAGGAGCGTCGTCGGTGTTGTTAGAACCGTCAGTGTCAATGAGGAACCCCTGCAAAGTAGGGAATACGTCCATCAAGGATACTGGCTGGTTCGTATTTTCGCGCAGGCGTTCTCGTCTAACTCGGTCGACATGCGCGGGGGGAATGTTAAGATATAGCGGCATTTGTAAGATGTGAGGATTGAGCTCAGATAGGCGCGCGTAGTCCTGTCCGCCGAACGGAAATTCTCCGTGATCGCCTGACCCAACGATGATTGTGTCGCGATCATGTCCGGTTGCCTTGAGAAGCTCGAAAATACCGCGCAGTACCTCGTCGAACGTCTCCAAGCTGCCAAAGTACCTATCCTTGGAGGTAGTGTTGCTATCCTTGAAGTACGGAAAGTGCATGTTGTACGTATAGAACTGCGTATAGAATGGGGCGCTTGCATTGCGGATCCAATCTTCCATTTTCGGCAGAAACAGTCGATCATCGGAGCCTTGATCGTTCATCAGCAAATGACCCTCAGAGGAAGGGTCGTATACTTTATCAAAGTTTCCAGTCAAGTATTTGTGCATCATGAACCAGGGACCTTTCAACAAGTCCGTTCCTGACAGAGCGGTCGAAAAGGATGCGGTTTGGTAGCCAGCTCGACGAAACTCCCCTGCCAGATTTCTTCCAAACGCTTTATTTCGTGCCTTCTTCGTCATTGGGAGGCAACCGGTGATGAGTGACGTTGACGCATCGATCGTGCTACCCGAGACGGATCTTGCATGAGGGAACACGAAGAAGTTCTCGTCCTCGTCAATGAGGGAATGGAAGAAGGGTGTGGCACTCCGTCCCTGGTCAGAATTCAGCAGGGCTGATCCTGCAAGAGATTCATGAATGATGAATACAATGTTTGGAGGAGTGCTTTCCGTGGATGTCGCTGTCACAGGTGTGAGGGGTTGACGTACTTCGGAGTCTAACGACATTATGAATTCATATCCGGGCGGATTGAAGACCGCGCCGCCAACCACGCTGGCACAGACGTGTACGACGGGCATTCTGATTCCACTGCAATATGCGAACACCATTAGCACATGCCACGTTCGTAGATGAGCCATTGTTTGGCCGTGCCATTGTTTCGGAGTGTCTGTGGCGGTTTCTTTCCGTCGACGTTGCTTTTCCTCGATTGCGAAGCCTTTTCTGTAGAAGAGAAGGCTTAATCCCAAGCATGTTGCTGTTTGACAGGCCACGAGGACATCGGAGCGTACCGAAGCTGGGTCGTCCATCTGTACCTGCCAACTTGTTCGCACCTGACGGATACCTTCAAGGATGACCCACATATTGGGGGTGTCTCCGTTAGACATGATCTGCCACTTGTAGTCTCCGGCCAGTATGAAAGTGGTCAAACCAAAAAGGATCACGAACCAAGCAAGCCAAAGAATGTACAGGAGATGTGATAGTCTCAAGCCTTGAAATGAGGAGGGCCTTTCTGTGTTTTCCGAGATTCCTCGCAGAAGCATCAGCCTGCCGATCAGATTCCCCTCAATGGCAGCTCCCATGAATGCTACCATCGTCCATAGGAAGTTGTTGTTGGATTTTTGCTGGCGCATCAAGTTGGGAAGGTGCATCAGCCATCCACCCGCGGTAAAATGCACCCAGTATGAGCGCCAAGAACTCATCACCGAATCGAGGAAGCGACTTGGTCGTTTAGAGAGATGGGGTGGCTGGTACATAGTAGTAGCGGTATTATTGGAGCAATATTCAATGTGGGGGCAATGATACCTGATCATGTCGCTTGCAACTAGTGGTTACCAAGAAGGAATACGTTGTGATGCAGAAGTATGACATGCACGTGATACGAGAACAATTGAGGCGCCAACAGCTATGTGACACTAAGTGGTTTGTTGTGGGGACGGTTGAAAACCACAGACCAAATGAGCTAATTTTGGAGTCACGATTTGCAGATTTTGGATTCGCAGAACCAGTACGATTTGTACATAGTTCTACGGTTAGACATTTGGATCAGACATTTTGGTGCAGAGCGTCAATCGCCATCCGCGAAGTTCTGCGGTGTCCTTATTCCACCATAAATGCCAAGAGTTTTGCTACTTACAGCTGCGAATCAGTTGTTCTGCAATTCGTAGTATGGACATATAATAAATGAATATTCGAATATGCCATATTATGGTTCCCGCACGTGAACAAATTGATTCTGGCAATAGCTGTCACTTTTGCTGGGACACGTACAAAAATGTCTATGTAGTCTAGCAGGTCTAGCAGCAGCTGCCTCTGCTCGAGCAACGATCAATTCTCCTTCTCTGAATCTCGCTGCTGCGCCTGGCTTGACCATGATTTGACACAATCGCGATGTTGAAGCTTGTAGTAAGCTCGTCGCTGCTGAGGAGCTCTACAACTCCATCCGAAAGCAGCAAGCTCTAGAAGGAGAGGTGTTGCGTTGCTTCCCTTCTTGCTGACAAGAACCGCCATTGCCCAGCCTGCTTTCCCTTTTCTAAGAGCAGGGTCAGCCGAAGTATCCTCAGGTCTGGTTCTGTTGTCCCAGCTAAACAGCAGTTTGAGCGCCCTATTTTAATTTAAAAAGCTTGCGGGTGTTATATTCTGATACCAATGTCTACCTACTGTACAGTAGCTGAAACTGGGTACTTGCTACTAGCCTGGGTATCGTTGGTCCTGCGCACGACGCGCGACAAATCTTGTGCGCCATTCATCATCCACCCACAATAAAATGATGAACATTATTGCTGCATCATCGGGTGAAGACTACAGGAGAGACGAGCGGTACGAATCATGCCGCGGAATGACTGAAACGTATTGAACCAGTCGATCCTGGTGGTTGAACTAACTGTGTCCGGTGGACCGACATTGTTGAGCAATGTGTGTGCTTTCTAAACTGGTGTTTCATACCGCTCGCTCGCTCGCTCGTCAGCCACACAACAACCGAATCAATCCATCAAGTGAATCAGTCTGCTAGCAACCAGGTACGTAGCTTTGTACTATCCTCAACAATTGTACGAACCGTCGATCCCCATTGATGAAAACATGACATTTGGGAGGCTCTCGAGGCTGCAAATGATGCCCCTAATGGATTGGGACAAACTTTGACGGTATAGAGAATCCCTGTAGTGGGGGGACTGGCGAGACGACTCCTAGAGTTGTAGTACCCAGTTGGCTAGTGAATCCAAGGATTATGAGAACTGAGGGGTTTGGGTAATCATACGAGTATGGATGGATGCATCTGATTTCTCTTTCTGATTGTTGCTGACAACGCTTTCCTCCCTCTCTAGCGTTTGTGGCGATCTCTCTCTTTTCATCCCAGAATAGGTGGGAGAAACGATTCATTCTGTTCAGGAGGGGAGATGAACTCACCACAAGTCGAAGAATTGTTTGTCATCCGTATGTTGTTAAACCTGTCGCTGCGTTGTGGCGCCATTACAACGTACAAGTACGCACATTCTGATGCTTCAGCGGCGTTTCCACATCGACGGCGGCTGACTCAAGAAGCCTTTGGAGATTAGATTCCTACCTACATGGGCTCATCAATGAAGAACGCACGAAGGAAGCTGATGGAGGAGGGACCGCCATCTTGTACGTACTGGTTTGAATACACTGGTTCGTACGGTATGATGGCCCACTTTTGGTGAGTAAACCCGTGGCGCACCTGAGTTTGAGGGAGATGAGGAAATCACAATATTCATAGTTCATCTGAAGTCGAAAGTCACCCTTTCCATGAGGACACTATCCATCAGAATCGCTATCCGATCCCAAAACAATGCGTGGGACCTCTAGAGGTTGTTGAATGCCTTCGGATTGCTAACTGTTTTCTCCTCTAACGACACAGAACAATACTATTACCGATGTCACGCGGCAAGGCCGAGTACGTTGAGGGTCGAGACGACTCTAGAGTAACCTGCCTTAATTGCTGTACCGCCTTAATTTGCTATACTCAATCCATGTACAATGAGAGCTTGGTGGTTATCTATTAAAAGCTCTTCCTACTTGCATCTGGTTCCGTGTTGTGTTACTACTAGCACCCATCTTTTTATAAAGAGGTTTCTGAACGCAGCCCCGTGCCACAGTAGCAGGTTCAATCGCAGTATCAAGTATAGTCTTCCAAATCAATCACCAACAACCCATCAGTCCCCGGTGTGGGGCCCAACAAGTTACCAGTCTTTGTATTGACAATAATGAAACGTTCATTGACTGTCATATAGACTGGATCGTAGTATTCCATACCACCGAGAGCTGCATGACGAATGCGATTGCGAAACTTGACTCCTCGCTTGTCGCCATGATGTACGACTCCACCTGACTCGTCACCGCCCTTTTTTGTAACGTCTTGAAAGGCATCCAAATCTTCCCATGAATTCAAGACTTGATAGACCAATATTATCATTCCAATATGATCTTGCCCACACACAATCAATCGTCGTCCATCGTAATGGATGCAGGGCTTGCGACGTGAGGAAAGCGGCAATGTGATGGTACAAGACACGACATACTGCTCTTTTTCAGATTTCCACAAGACCAACCACGATCCTTGACCGTGAACATGATGTAATGTCACAAAACCACACTTTTGCAACGTTGCGAAGTGGAGAGGAAAGTGAAAGGATGTCACGACGGGACTTATCGGCGATGGGTCGTTGTTGCTGTTGTCGTCGTCATCGTCGCCATCAACACCCATGCGCTCGTCTTCTTGAGTCTGCGGTGGTGCGGCAGGTGTCTGCGTTGCAGTAGTCGTCGTCGTAGCTGTTTTGGGTTGTTTCAAGACTGCTGGAATGTCAAGAATGTTGGTGCGGGTGGCACCAGCCCTGTCTGTCGTCGTCCAGAATTCAATCGTTCCCTTGGTAGTTGCAGTCAAGACAGTTTGACCGTCTGGTGCTACTGCCAGGGATGTCACGGGATGATGACACAAGAGAACAAAGTCTGGCTTGCAAAAATGCTTGGGACCAGCTTGGTCATGATGTTGCATGTCATGATCAACTTCTGGATAGTCTTGCATGGGATAGGCTGCCACGACACGGCTGCCTCCTTCAAAGTCAACGTGATCTGTATCTTCATCGTTCACGTCAAATCGACGAAAGGGGCCTTCTTGAAAGGGAAAGGAAAAGTAGACACGTTCAAAGGCTGGATCCAGTTCCATGGTTTTGTATGGACTTCGAACACGACAAACCATTCTCCTGTTGCTATTGTTGGTCAATCGTTTCCATACCATGAGCTCGGAACACAATTTGGTATCCCTCCATGCTTCTTCCTCAGAGTCTGCACACAGCGTACGACCCACTGCCACCATGGTTCCAAGCACTTTCGAATCATCACTACCCAGAATGGGCTTGGCATCAATGCCCACCAAATCAATCTCGACCTCATCATCTTCGTAGAGTACATCATGGTCATTTCTGCGTCCATGATGACCTCTTCGGCTTCCCTCGGATAAACGAAAGTATTCCGATAGTTGAATATTGAAATAATCCTCCAGATTCATCAGTACGACATGTGGATCTTGTTGATATTGTTGCATATTGTGATTGCGAAAGACCGAGTCTTCAATGACAGCTCCAGCAATGTGTTCGTCCTTTACAGCGCCGTCACTGCTACTACGCTGAGCATGTGTAATCATGACTGCAGCATCCATCATGGCTTGTTCCATCATAGCTTCGTCGGACGCCACGGCATTGTCCAAACAAGAGGAGTAGAGGACGAGAGAACCATCAAAGGGATCCAAGAATAGCATTTCACCATCTGTACCAGCATGAGTCAAGAGGAAGGAAGGACAATCAAAGTCAACAGGAGGCAAGGAGTCATCATCATTGTCTTCATTATCGTCGTCGTGTTGAGGTTTCACTGGAACAAAGTAAAAGTAGCGATTGGGCAAGTTAAAGCAGCTCTTCTTCTTGTGTCGTCGCCGCCGACCCATGAGGTTGCTAAAGATGCGACGGCGCTCTTGACATTCTTGTAAATAATCGACATCCTTTGCTGCCAATGGCGTTGCAAACAAGTGACGCTCAAAGATTTGCTGAAATAAATGCCTTGGATTGGCATCTGGATGGAAGACGCGTCGTGTCAAGGCTTTCGAGGTCAGCTTCGAGACGCCAACCACAGATGAAAAGTCCAGAAACGACAGAATGTGAGCCAACGTGTTGTCACACAACACCTCTATCGGAGATGCCGACATTGTTGCTGTTGTTGTTGTTGTAGCTCCCGCCATTATGGTAATGACCGACACAATGCCAACAGAACTTTGTGTGAAAGAACAAGAGGTGAAGTTCCCAAGTAAGTTGATGCAGATAGATTCGCGAACTCTTTCTCACGAATGATGTTCTGAAGTCGATGATGTCACCAGCTGGATTCTGAACTTCCGGGTTTCACATGTCAAACCGAATTTCCGGGTTACATATTCAAATTTGAAACTCAAACACTGTCATTGGTTCAACCATCACGATGGTTCAAAATCGTTGAGCTAGCTAGTAGAGCAAAAAGGCCTGACGACCACACTCCGAGAAGATGGGATCGGCTCAATCCTCTGACGAAGATGCACAACGACGTCTTGAGGCGCTGCACGAAGCAAACAAGCGAACAAAAAACAACTGTGTTCTTACGAACGTTGTGTGTGCAAGAAGTGGTCAACGTAGCAGTACTCCGAAGTTCTTCCCAGCGTTCGGGGAGTATCGGGTGAAGCTAGACGAATTCTTCCCCAACGGTCATGTAATGTCGTTGCCTCAGCTCGTTCTTGATGGAAACAAGGGTACTCCAAATGGGCTTGAGAGCTTGTTTGCAACCGAACTATTGCGAGACAATCTCTGCACATACCTGACCGATTTTCATGACATCAAGCTTGCTGGATTGTACGCAAAATCTCCTCCAAGCGCCTCATTCACTGCAAGACAGTACAAGGAAAGCACAATAGCGACATTGTTTCGTGATTTAGGCGGGAAGACTCCCAGTGAACGACTCGAACGTCTCAACAGTGGTCTGCCAGTCACTGGGACAGCCAGCTGCAGTGTCTGTGTGGTGCGCGGCAACAAGAATTGTATTTTTACAGGCGAACCCGTCTTGGGCGAGACGAAGAATGCCGGGGAAGCGACATGCGGTAGAAAGCAGTGTTTTCTGCACCTCATGAGTCACTTTTACTTTGCTCGAGTGGTCAAAGGAGCACCTGCTGAATCCGTCTATGGCTTTTCCGTGAATGGACCCGAGGTTGAAGGAGTCGACTTTTACGAAGTGACGTTGCTTCGAATTCGTGTAGTAAAAAGTCTCGGTGATGACCATTTTTACGAGTATCACACTGTCCAAGGAACGAGCTGGAATGATTTGAAGCCGCTCCAAACTCTCGTTCATTTCTTGACTGCTGGGCGCACGTCAAGTTTCGATCAATCTCTTCGACTGGCAAATGGGAAATTGGATCCTGAACGCCGTGCACCTTGTCGTTTTGTGTTACCCAACGCATTGTGGCATACAGATACACACAAGCTGGCGGATGGAACCTTGGTGCTGTCAGGAACGAGCTCGATTGTCTTTCAGGGCTCACTGACAGGTCTAAGAACGCTCGTGAAGAAACACGTGCTGACAAATGATCTTGTCAGTCACTGGTTGAACGGATTCAATGAGGACCCTGACGTTCCTGGAGGGCACTATTTGAAGCTAGCAGAAGCTTCTGGCCTGAGAAGGCAGTACAATAGGGTTGTCAAACAGGATCGAGAACTGCTCTTTACATATCCAATGCCACCCCAAGACAAGTTCATCTTTATGAGAAATCGAGGCCGTCGCATAACAGAGGACTCTATCTTCAAAACCGTTGCAGAGCTGCGGGAGGCGTTTTTGCAAGTGTGGAATACGGGCATGTACTTGTGCGCACAGCATTGCAAGCCACGTGATACATTGCCACATAATATGGTCTTGCACAAGAGTTCACTTCATTTGATCGACGTGGATGAAAACTTCTTGCCCGAGATTGCAGAAAGAGAGTTACCGCGGGACAACGCAAAAGAGAACTGGCTGGAAGCAGTCAGGTATCCAAATTACCTGAGGGCAAAAGTGTGGGTTTACACACTTGTTCAACTGTCCTATTCAATATACGTGTTGTCTGCAAAACTTGAGATGAACGCGGCAACCACTGTGGAGCTAGCCTCCTCTCGAAACATCGAAGGGGCACTGAGAGTTATCGGAGAGGACCTTTTGGATAAACAGAGAGCTTTAAACGGTGGCAGTTCGTGGAACGTGAACCCAATAGAAAGTGATTTGAAAGGGGACTTGCTTGCTGGAGTTACGGTTTTAATGCAACAGGTTCCAACTCTCTTGGGTATTACTTTACCCGATGCCTTCGAAATGTGAGAGACGAGGGATATCCACCTTCCTCCCCTATTACTTGGGATTTCATTTTCACGTGCGGTACCAACAGAATACACCGACGCTTTTGGCTTCAAAACCCCATCCTTTAAGGGCTTCTTCCGTAAACTTCAATAGAGCTGGACTACATATGCTCGAACTGTCGGGCTTTCGAGTCGTCGCAACAATTTCCTATTGTTGCGCGTGGAAGAACATGTGGGGGTCTGTGAAACTTGGAGGTGTCCTGGCGTAGCTAGACGCAGGATTTTATGGGAAAGAGACGCACCGGTTCTCCTCTCGTTAGAGCTGAAACTATTTAGAAATGGGAGAGGACCAGACTAGAACATGTATCCACAAGATAGGTTGAGCTGCTCGGTCGGCAATCTCTGCACTTCAACTGAGTTCCCGCCTTCCAAAGGTAATACTCTAGCTCCCGAGTTGCAGGGGCGTACTATGAGTGTACATTGCTGAATACATGTTGTCACCAGCCTGGTGCTATGCTGCCATGGACGGCGAATGTAATCAACTTCAAACACAGTTGTATGGACTGAACTTTTCAATACGAAGAACTGTGGAGCCCACACACGAGAAGAAAGTACAGTGAAAGTCAGCAGATGGTGAACCCAAATGCACACATACTCGTAATTGTATGATTATACAAACCCCTCAGCTCTCATAATCCTTGGATTCACTAACCAACTGGGTACTACAACTCCAAGATTGGAAGTAGTCTCCGTGGCCACGGAAAAGCGCTTGAAATTCCAGATTCGGGCGGTGGATGTCGTGGAGGAATCGATCAGACTGCTCGCGGCTTCTTTTGTCAATCACTATACAAAACATTTTGTCAATCACTATACAAAAGATCGCTAAGGTCACGTAATCTCCAACTCGTATGCCATCATCAGTCTAGAGACTGATAGAGATGCTAGCTAGACTGTAGCTCTCGTCAGGCGCCGCGCGAGTACACGGTCAGAAAGTGAGAGCGCGACTTTGCGCTCCCGTGTCTTGTACACTATATTGGTGGGCATTTCTGATACCGCCGTTGCCTGGAGCCGAGGAATGAGAAAGTATCACATACTTGGCCAAATCAAGATGGACTGGCAGGCAACCGCTTCCCAGGCGCAAGGTTTCTGGAGCGAGATCAAGGACTCCCGCTCAGATTCCGTGAGCTTGAACCTGCCTCATATCGTTACTGCTGGTATCATCGCCGTTGTCGACAAGAACCAGGTCGGCATGAATGTTCTCGGCGCAGTATTGTCATATTGTGTATGCCGCTGTGACGATAAACCCTCAATCTATGCTCCGAGCATTCGCGAGATATTCAAGGCAGCAACAGGTCTATGTCAATGAACCGCTGGCGAAATATCGCCTATTATGGTGGCTATGGCGATGCTTCTATGTAGCGCGTCTCTAGTGGGTTCTGCTGTGGCTTATATCCGCCCTGCAGCTATCACCCTCTAGAGGAGAATGATTGACGCGTGTTCCAGTAAAAACGTAGCCGATGCTTATGGCGAAACCAGGATGTCATTATTAGAGAGCTCTCAGCTTAACTTCAACCGTAAAACCGTGCTTCATCTTTCCTACCAAAAGCCACTTCATTTCATCCGTATGTCCTATTCTGTCAGTGAAATAGAACCGAGGAAGCAACTGCACCAACGTCATCTTCATAGTCAATAATGCCAACGGTTTGCCGATGCACAAGCGGGGCCCAGCGTTGAAGGCGGTGAAGCTGTATTGTGATGGCTCTTTCTTGTCAAGAAATCGCTCAGGCTTGAAGTCTCTCACGTCGTCACCGTAGATCTGTTCGTTCTGGCCCATAGCTAGCGGCCCGTATGACACGACAGACTTCGCTGGAATCCTAGTGCCATCAGGCCAGACATCCTCCTCCACAGTGATCTTAAATTCCACTGGAACAGAAGGGTGCAGCCGAAGAGACTCCATCACGACGCAATGAGTGTACTTCAGTTTCATCAACCCATCATACGTGAACTTGGCAGAGTCCAACGGTCCGAAAACCTCACGAGCTTCAGCCACAACTTTCTCGGCCACCCTTGGATGTTTCGAAAGTTCGAAAAATGTCCACGACAAAGCGGCCGCCGTTGTGTCTCGTCCTGCTACTGTGAAGTTCAAGATTACATCCCGCAGTTCGGCATCGGTAATGGTCTCTCCATCTCGCTTGCTATGTTGAACGAAAAGACTGAGTAAATCACTGTGCTCGGTATGATCTTTGTCTAGAACCATTCTCCGCTTCTCCGCGATGACACCTGCACAGTATTCATGCAGCGTGCGTTGAAGCTGCCGAATTCTTCGTTCTCTGGTAGTTACTTGAAAGAAACGTGCCACTTCAAATAAAGGATCGACGACACGCTGGATACAGAGATCTTGCAGTTCATCGAAGGCTTTGGTGAACAGAGGTTGTTTTTTGGAAACAAGGCTATTTACCTTGATACCGAACACACTCTCTGCAGTGTTATCGATCGTATAGCGGAAGAAGAGGTCTTGGAGGTCAATTGTGGTTTGACGATCGCTGCCATCTCCAATGGCCTGATAAAGGTGTTCAATCATCACCTTGCAATTTCGGTCAATCGTCTGGCAAGAGTTTCGTAGTAGATTCTTCGAGAACAGACGAACCGACATCTTACGATGCGATTCCCAGATTGGGCCGTCCGCGCTGAATATGCCATTGCCAAGAAGCTCTCGCCACATGCTTCGGATGATGGGGCCTTTCTCGTAGTTTGAAAAATTGTCCTTCAAGATATACTTCACGTTGAGGGGGTCATCAGTGTTGAAGGAGGCTCCATAGTAGAAGGCCGGTCCTCCCCACGTGGCGTGTTTGTACTTCTTGGACATGTTTGTGACGACGATGGGCCAGTTTTCCCAGTTTTTCATGGTGAAGAGTCGCATGCCCAGGATTGGGACACATGGCGGGCCGGGTAGTCCATCTTGGACAGCAACTGCTCGGTGAAACCAAACATATAAAAGCACCGCAGCGCCACCGATACCGACCACACCAATCGATAGGTTGGTCAATGTAAACGAGGAGAAATACGTCATGAATCTGTGAAACTGTGTCAGCTTTATTTCTTGTTCCACCGAGAAACCAAGCTGAAGCGACACCTGTGTCGCGGGACCGTCGCGTCTACTCTACTACTCTAGAGAGTGAGTGTGAAAACACAGCAGACCGTTTACGAGAGAACTGAAAGATCTTATGGTCAGTACTTCTAGAGTACATATATGATAGAGCATACATTTAACAAGATTGACAAAAGCGACGACAAACGAAATTTTAGTCACTGGTTCCAACATCCAAATCGCAACTACATACAGTAGATGTAGGTTAGTAGAGGTGAAGAACACACGCGACAATCTCGAAATCATGTTCGCCGGAAATGTCGTATGTTTCGTGTCCTACTGTACGCTGAAGTCATACAATAGAGATACTCTCTATTGGAGAAGCTTGGATAACAGCTACAGACAGATTGCGAGACGGTGGAAAGAACATGCGCAGTGGAACCTTATTCAATATCAAATCCCAGACACGAAGAAGGCGGCGGACTATGACGATAGCGACTACCTCGGCGACAGCAGGAGTGACGTACAGTACGAGGATGGAACTTGGGACGAAGATATCCAAGCACGTGAAGAGATCTCCATGGTTGATAGATAGACTTATGCCCTTAAAAAAATTTAGGACCAGAAGAGGATTTGCTTCTTCGACTTCTGGAGTCGCCCAATATGTCTTGTCATCCAATGATTTGTTTGCTACTTGCATGCAAAATCTGACCCAAGACGGGAGCAGACACTATGACGCAAGATTGGCATATAAATCTATCTCAATCACTGACACCGCAGTCTGTGGACTACAAGGCAAGTGCGAGGAAAGAGGAAACCGTAGCCACGCCCGACCAAAAGAAACCATTCACAACAGCAGAGCTAGGGTCCGATAGAGTGCTGTTGTCGCTGGCGTTTTCTGAGCTCGAGTCATTGGAGATGCCCTTTCCCTGCAGCAAAATGGTGATTTGGTCCTCGGAAAAGTCATCAAAGGTTTCGGTCTCACCACCCGGCCAGGTGATGGCGATTTGGTAGTCTCCAACCATATCCTGTCCGACTCCAAAGAAGAGAGTCTTCTCCTCGGTGCTCATGGCGGCCGAACCAGCGGACATAATCAAGGTTTGTGTAGCGACATTCTTATCAGTTTTGTGGGAGAGACGTGCCACGGCACCAATTCCTTGCAGGTTGGCTTGTTTTCCTTGCAAACGAATGCCCACCCAGTGATTGCCGGTGGGCTCACCGTAGAGAATCAAGGGTCGGCCTCCGCGTGGACCTGGAACACTGTTGTCAATTGCCACGACAATATCCAAAGCCCCATCACCATTGTAGTCTCCACTGGTCATGACAATGTTGAAATCCTTTGTAAGGTCCACTGGACTCATCTCAATCCGAAAGTTATAGTCTTCATCGAGTCCGAGACCGTAATAGATCTCTCCAGGGGACACGGCCGGCAAACGACTATTAACTGGCCGAGTGAAAGTGACATTGGAGCTATCCAAGGCAATTTGAAAGTTAGGATGCCTAAATACACGGTAGTTTCCAGACCAGTAGAAATCCAGATTGCCATCATTGTCAAAATCGCGAGCAATAGGGCCCCAGGCAAACAGGGTCAAGTCAGTTCGATTGGGAATGGGTTGAACGCTGAGATCATCCATCATAAAGCCGTCTGCGTTGCACTGTCCTCGGACCATCTGAGGCTGGGCATAACCGTACCAGGGATCTGATGCCAAATTGGACGAGACTAGATCAAGGCAGCCGTCGTGATCGAAGTCACCAATACCAGCTCCCATCCACATGCCTCTCTTACCACCTCCCAAACCCGTGGTGGCAGTGACCTCTTCAAAGGTGAGATTGCCTTGGTTGCGGTACAATTGCATATCAAAAGCTCGAACGCCATCATTGCCACAATTGATGGCAATCATGTCTTGCCATCCGTCCTGATCATAATCGAGAAAGACCGTCATGCATGGACAGATAGGCTCATTGGCGCCGCTTGCAACAGAGATGTCCTTAAAGACAAAGTCGCCAATGTTGTGGAGCAGCAATGACTTGCTGGGAAAGCCCTCGAGGGGTGTTGGGCCAGGATGGTTGGACAGATCCAATGCCGGCAAAGAGGACACATACAAGTCGAGAAGTCCATCGGAATCCAGGTCCGAGGCGGAGGAAGAAATCGTATACGGCCAGTTGCGTAGGATGGCGGGCGTCATATCCGTAAAGCCAAGAGTGCCATTGCAGTTTTTTTCAACAAGAGATTGCCCGTAAAGTTGGCGCCAGTGTAGGCTCCCGTCAACACCAAATCGTCGCAACCATCGTTGTTCAAATCAACGGCAAGGCAGCTAACGGCGCTGTTGTCAGTTAATGCGATACTCCAGTCAGTCGTGACGTCTTCAAAGACTCCCGTACCGTCGTTACGCATCAAGGCATTGGGATCGCCCTGGCCGCTGACAAAGTAGAGATCTGGAAAACCGTCGGCGTTGACATCCAGAGTACAAACGCCCGCGGCCATTGCCGTCTTCTTGACATCCAAAAAAGGCAGCGCCTCTTGAGTGTACAAAGGCAGGACGTTCTCGGTCACATCCACAAAGGACGCAACCGTTGTCGTCGTTTGCTCCACAACAAGGGCAGCCACACAGGCAAGATGAGATAACGTCCGGAGGAACATGATTTGTTTGTTTGGCTCAGATACGGAAGTAGTGGTACAATGGTCTTTCTGAACGCTAAACAAATGTTAGGGTACGTGTACCCTTTGCTTCCACATGTATATTTTCGAACGTACGCGACACACGTCTTGCGACAAAAACTGGTTTGAAAATATCCGTGTCCGGGGGCTTATATGATATGGATATAAAGCAACTTGGACTCACTACTATATAGCGTCAAGACCATCGTCGAAATGAAGAAGAGAAATTGTTGAGAGATGACTGCTGGTGGGGAAGGGGTTTGTCTCAACACTCTAGACTCTTGCCAATTCTTGTTCCTCGGGTAAGAACGGAAGCAACTCAGGCTGCCAAGCAAAGCAAGTTCCAGTGGCTGGCTGGATTAAGTTCTTATTCACTAATTGCAGCAACGACGAGGACCAACAGAATAGTGGCCCGCCATGAACTTATCTTTCACTACTGGCAAATGTAGGTTGGGTGTGAAGGGCTTAAATCTTTAAAAATCCATGAGATGTGGTACGACAAGGTGTATGTAATGTACTCCACGACTGCGCAATATGTCGTCTGAGCGCTAAGGAACAACCCCTTGTCGTAGATCTCACTGTATTTCCGAGCGCCGCCTGATAGATATACTTACGTTTACGTGACATTGATAACTGGTAACCTTTCAAAGGATTTGTCGATTTGTAATCCTATTCACCGAGAGTGCCCTTGTGAATGCCACGCTCACATGATTGGCAACTGATATCAATCTAGCAACTCCTTCAGTGCGGCCAGCATGAGGTCGAAATCTTTCCAAGGGTCCCTTCTGAGCATCATCCTTTGCTTCTTTCTAGTACTTAACGAAGCAAAGGTAATCAACACAAATCCTTCAGCGTCCTATATGGCTAAAGTGGCCGTGGGTGCCGCTCAATTTGTGCAATGGATGTTACAATGTACCTTCCCGGGGATAATGTTGACCCCTCGTTCACCGCGAAAGGTGAAGCTCGCAGTGGTCGGGCTCCGACGGACCGCGAGTTCCTCTTTTTCTGCAGCACTCAAGGAGTTGGGATACGCACCAGTTCATGATGATGAATCCATCGAAGTATCCGACATTTTTCGTGCCATGATGGATGGTACAATGACGATGGATGAATCGAATGAAGCATTGGGTCATCGTGGTTTTGATGCGCCCATGATAAGCTTGCATGATTATGTCAAGTGGGCAGCAACAGCGCCAGACATCAAGGTAATCTTGACGATACGAGACAAGAAGAAGTGGGCCAAGAGCTTTTTGGCCGTCGCACCGGCAGGCTTTTTCCACGAGCAGCGTCCTTTCAAATGGATGCAAACAGCAAAAGACTTGGGACCAATCATCCATGAGGTCCTGGTTGAAGTCCCAACGAACGGCCATCCGGACCTATTTAACGACATACCTACATTGGAGGATGGCTACGATGCGTGGACTTCCTTTGTGAGGGACACTGTGCCTGCAGACCGGCTCTTGGAATTTGATGTGAAACAAGGCTGGGGTCCCCTTTGTGAATTCTTGGACGCCACGCCGGTTCCGTCGACACCGTTTCCGCACATTAATGACAGGGCCGTTGTAAATGCTATCATAAAGACGGGTATCGTGGGGACTTGGATTTGGCCGCTTCTCTTTGCTTGCCCTTTCCTATTATTCTTTCACGCTATTCCTCGTGGATGTCGACGACGACGTGAGAATGATGCGTCTACCAGAGAATTGAAGATGAAGAGCGCGTAGCCCATATTGTTCGGAACCTCTGCCGCAACACCATAATGATCTATGCGCGGCCGACACGTAGGTGCCAGTTCCATCCTGTGGGCTGGGCGTAGAGCTTCTTACTATTTAAAGTAGACCGCTATCTTGTCTGTCATCTTAGGGAGCTGTTGGAGAGGAGACTAAATTGTTCACTGGCCGTACTGATGTCTAAATGAGGAGCTTAGTGCTAGACAGCCGCAATCAAAGCCCACCGTACTCCGGTACCAGTACAAATGATTTCTATTAGGTGGGCGAAGGCTGTGAGTTAGAGTTAGAGAGAGAGAGAGAGAGAGAGAGAGAGAGTTAGAGAAAGCATTTGGAGAGCGAGCCAGTTGCTACAATCAGTTTACGCGACATCGGCTTTCACTATAGCATTTCTACTTCTCGAGATCCAACGTGATGTCGCGTATGGTGTACGTGCCCATATCAGATGTTGCAGCAGCAGTCTCTTGAATTTTCTCCAATCGTGACTTTGTCGTGAGACTCAGGGCAAGCACGATCACGACCACATTTTTCCGACAAACGTGTCGCATTGTCTTGAGGATTTGCTGTTGTCGGGACGAACAATCCCGTTTGACCTACCACCTAGGACGATTTGCAAATCAGTAGAATGGTATCAATCGGTTTGTTGGACGCTGAATGTCCCCAATTTTCGGGGGATTTGTGTTGGGTCCTGAATGTCCCCAATATATCCGAGCAAATCGTGTCCACAAAAATGACGTCGCATTGTGTCTTATGGGGATTTACTATGCATCTTGAGATCATGTCGCGGCATGTCGCGGCACCCAAATCAAAATGTCGCGGCACCCGAACAAAGCACACATTCAACTTCTTATTACTACTCGTAAGCTGTCTCAAGCTGTCCCAGCAGCAGCGTTGGTGCCATCGCATTTTCGAAAAAGATGACTCCAAATAACTGCATCCGATCTTCAACACGGATGGATGTTGATGAGCCATGTAGACTTGAATCGTACTAGTCTACGACGTGTAATTTCACATACTTGTTGGAAAAATAACAAACAGGCCCAGGGGGCGCGTGTACCGATTAGACTTAGTCCCTACACATGATCACCGAATGTACACATTTGCCCCTTGCCGGGACACCTTACTCACGAGCGAAGTGATCTGGCCCAGTGATGTGCTTTCCGTGCTTGCGTTAACATGGTAGAAGGGAAGTTGAACCCTGGTTGGCACGTCTCCACCACGACCCATCTCTTGCGGTTCAGATGATCGTATGTCGCGTCAAGATCACACTGTTGCCCCAATCTCAATCTGCACACAAATCAAAGTTTGTTTACACGCTCCCAAAATCAAGACGGCTTCGATCTTGGTCGTTACATTCTCACACAAACTAATCACCACATATTTCTAACCCACGCAAATTTCAATTCGAGAGGTGCCAAGGAACACCAAGAAATGTGTGCTACCCTCTCGTCACCACAGGAGGAGTCATCTGATCTTCCTGCAGCACTCAATGTGGTAATTACTGGCGCCTCTGGCTTCCTCGGGCGCGCCATTGTCCGCGAGTTCTTCAACAACGGCACCAGTAGTCTGGTGGAAAATGGCAGAGCAATCACGCTTTTTCTGCCAATCCGAGACAAGCAAGGTCGGAGTGGCGAGGATCGCTGCGATGCCATTTTCTCTGACGTGTCGCAGTTTGTCAAGAATGATGCGCCTGCTGCCGAAACGACTGCATGTACGTGTACTGTAGGATGCACCAAGAACATCAACTTTCCCGATATCCGCTGGTTGGAGCCGGGCTCGCAGAACTGGCCGAGTGACGCGCACATTGTCATATTTGCAGCCTTTGACACGTCCTTTTATGGTGATGTTGGACAGAGGATCCGTTCCTCTGTCTGCCCCATCGTGGAGGGGTTGCGGCATTGTGCGACTTCGTTGCCACTGTTACAGCGCGTCCTAGTGGTGTCGACGGCATATGTGATACCTCCGCTGCCATTTTCTACGAAGAGTGGAGGCCACCATGTTATTGACTGGACGACGGCACCACCGTGTGACGATGATTCCAGTGAGCAAGTTGTTGGACATACCAGCAGTAGGAGTCCAATGCAGGTCTATGAGGATTTCCTCTCCGACAAGCAACAGAGCCGCCTGAACACCTCAACGGATGGTCGTCTTACTTCATTGAGGAAGGACAAGATCGACTCGCAAGAGCATCAGTCCTCCCTAATCAAGGCACATCGTCACATCAACTGCTACATCTACTGTAAGACATTGGTGGAAGCGCTCATTGAAACAAGTCCCGACTTCTACTCCCTTCGTGCCAGAATATCTATTCTTCGTCCGTCTATTATCGGAGCCTCGCTCGATGGACGACAGTGGAATATCAAGTCGCCTGGCTGCGCTGCAATGTTTTTGTCTTGTGAGAGTATGTGCTTTGGCAACGCGCTCCCGTGGTGGGGTAGCCTGGATTTAGTGCCAGTGTGTCTCGTTGCTCGAGCTGCCGTACAAGCAGCGACCAAGCAAATGGTGAAGATGACTTCTTCTGACCATCGTAGACGAGAGATCAATGATGGTGCTGTCGATATTTGCTACGCCACAAATGGTGTATCCTTCTCGCCACAGGTCATGTCGGCAAGCTGTGGCAAGATGACGATATTGTTTCCGCCCAGTTGGCTTCACGGCATTCAAACGTTGGAGTGTGCTGTCGCAGGCCTTTTTGGATTCGGTAAACGACTGAATCAATTCTATACGTGTTACGAGTACTTCAGCTCACACACATGGGACTTTCCGACGGAATTTGGACTGGATGTGCCAGATCAGCTACGGTTCTCAGAGCACAAGTCTTGGGTGCAGCGCGAAAAAGACAGGCAACAAGTTCGAAAAGCGCAGCGAGGTAAAACCAACAGCACCTCCTCCATGGTGGTCACAAGTATTGTTGCCTGTGCTGCCGTAGCTTGTGGACGGCATTTATATCCGAGTGGCTTCGGCTGCCTTGCAGACAGAGAGTATTCCTTTGTCGTTAACCTTGAAATCATCTTCAAGGAATCTATCACACCAGCTCTTGTTGAGTTTGTCCCTTACTCTGGGCTAGCCTACCTTTGCTTTGTGCTTGTCGCTGTCTTGATGCGTCATTGGCTTGTCGGCCAAAGAGATATCCGAATTGAAGATAGATAATCACAAACACTTGTCACCAGTTACAGGGGAGAAATCAGGCGTCCTGCGAAGAATCACGCTGGGTGAAAATGCTCGGGTCCTGGTTCGAGCATGTGTTTCGCGACCGAGCAACAGCGGCGGCCCTTTGCTCAACGTGATGATGTTGCTGGATGCGGGATCGTCCCCCTATGTGTTTT
>JAVCKV010261471.1:34169-45293 GCA_032274145.1 Herpochondria borealis
CAAAGAGATATCGTACTGGTACCTCCTAGAGTGCTAATGGCTCACAATTTGTTTCTGGTGCTGCAATCGACCATTCTTCTGTGCATGGGCCTGGATGGATTTCTCTTTGCACAGGGTCATCAGTCTTTATCTGGAGCGACCGTTTTGGACGTCCTGATTAGCGGAGAAAAGTACGAGTACCCCTACTTGAGTCTTGCTCTCGGTACCTTTCTTCTCTCCAAGCTGTATGAGTGGGTCGATACACTGATACTTATTGCGAGGAACAAGCCTGTGGGCCTTTTGCACCTCTGGCACCATGGTACGATCTATATGGGATTCTACCATGGCTTTTGGACAGGCGCCGTATCATGGATTGGCACGATGAACTCGCTGGTGCATGTCATCATGTACACGTATTATTCTGGAATCGGCAAGCGTTGGATACGTCCGATTGCGCAATACATTACGGCACTGCAGATTCTCCACCTAGTCGGAGGAGTGTCTCTCGCTCTGGCCACTATTAATTGGCCCGCGGATCCCTTTCTCAGTGTGGATGAGGCAGTGGCAGAAAAGCTCCTGTTGCCGGGCATATATATGTCCCCTTCCAGGTCTTCTTCTATGGTTGGCATGCTACTTGCGAGCTACGTTCTCCTTTTCATGGCATACTACGGACGCCGATACTACGCAGGAGGTAAAGGTTCTCTCTGGATGCTATTGGGTGGACAACCCCTTCAAACCTTCGTGAAGGAGCAGGTTCAAGATCGAACTTTTGGAATCTTCCGACACCACCAATTTACACAGCAGGCATACATGAAGAGCACCAATCGAACTGTTCGTTGGGTTGAGGGATATCTCATTTTGCAAGGCTTGCTGGTGCCACTTGATGAATCAGAAACAGGTATAAGCGACGAAAGAATCAAGAAGACCGCCGCTGCCTCATAGCAAACTTGTCACAAACTAAACGGCGTAACAATATGTTGATTGTTGGATCTTAAGCTGCCCTCTGTGTGCCATTACAATTGCCGAGTCGATGCACTTGATCCATGCATGCCACCACGGACTAATTGCACATGCTTTTGGACAAGAGCATATCCACATCTTCATTCTCTGCCAAAGCAGCCACAAGGCAAAAGTTCCAAAAAGCCCGCGGTGCAATAAAGATGAGTTGTAGCAGACTCAGCAGTACAAAGATCGTGTACGTGACCAACTCGGCCGTCAGATGGTCAGGATCGCCCACAGTAGCACCGGAGAGCAAGGCTTGCAAGTCTCGAGGTACAATTTGTGTCCCGAAAAAGACTATTTGTGTAATGCAAAGCCACGTTTGAAACTGGATGGCATTGCGGTAGAATTCTAGCCCTCCAGCACCAGCAACACCAAAGAGCTCCTCAAACGGCGTCTCCGGTGGTTTCAACCACATGGCTTCAATAGGGGCGACCCAATCTGGTGATGATGACAGGGAGACAAACTGTTGACGTACAGATGGGGAATCCACGGGAGCAGGTAGGACGTGGGCTTGGCCATCACTGTCTAGTCCCATGCGCGGAATTGCCATGTACTTGATTAACGTCATCTTCCAACAGTTCCAAACACCCCACACCAGAGACACTATTACCGACACTGTCGATGGGATAATGGCCCACGGAGTGGAGAAGAAGAAACCAGCGCTGTCGGCTGCATTCTGAGATGCGGCGTTGATTACGTCGTGAGACAAGTCAATCGAGTTGGCCAAGGCAAGGACTGGAATCAAGTACACCCAAGTTAACGGCGACAGCTCCACCATTTCCAATAGAGAACTTGCAAAATTATTGCGAATGTACGTTTCCACACGAAACGTTTCGTCGAGGCTAGACCGCTCCATTAGACGGCTTCGCAGCAATAGGGTCAAGCCTGCGCGCTCCTCGGTGGACATGAAGATCTCGTCCACCAGCGCTAGTGGCCCATTCAGCGACACTGGTTTGTCAATATCTTCCATGGGTGTCACTGGAACATACCGTGACAGCTGTTCTGCAGTGATTGTGCAAGTACCCGTTTCCAAATCAGCTCGCAATTCCTGAATGTCATCAATCTCTTCGAGTTTTCGGATCCCCACGGCTACCATAGCTCCCGCTGCCAAGAAGAAACCAATTCCAACTTGGAAGAAAGCGGTATGCAGGTACTCGAATAGTTCCTCCATGATTTCTCCTTCTCCAAATAGTGCAGTGCTCATCTCCTCGAGGATTTCCTTGTTGGGCCCTTGGACCAGTGTCTGTAGAATCAGACCGATAAAGCCCAACCCACCAATTTCCGCCAGAATGGACTCCACTACTGGTAGTAGCTCCTTCGGGATCGTTTCCCGAATCCATTCCACAGCGGTTTCCCATGCGTACAGCAGCGCCACAATCGTGAGCATAATGAGTGACGAGCCGACAACGGGTAGGATTGAGGGCTCCTCGGCAATTGCTAACAGCGGTAGTGATAATAGTTGGTGCATCGACAATTCTTGCAATGGTTCCATGAAAGATGGGCTGGAAAGAAAAAGTACATGCGCTCCTGGTGTTGCTGCTGAGGCTGTTGCCTGTGCGTGATAACAAGTTCTTGGTGCCAAGAACGCATCCGACTCCAACGCGCACCAAAGGAAGACAACAAGCCAAGCGCTCCGCCGATGACACCTGGCGCTCATTTTTATTTCTGATAGGCGTTAGGCAAGAGGTCCGAGCTGATTGTGTCGATTAGACGATGAGGGTTAGAATCCAACGATGATGTGCCTGCTCTCGTCAATTTTGAGATCTTTAAAAAGCAGGTGACCAAAGCCGTTATTAAGCGGTTTTCGATGTATCTCATTTTATTAGCAGGCCATAACTTATCTACAATCAAAAACTCACCGTATCTACAATATTATTCTACGGCATTTCTACGGTGACTGTGGTATGCAATCCTGCCCAAGGGCATGAGAGATCCAGATTGTTCAATTTAATAATCGCGTACTGGAAAGTTCCTTTCTACTGTATAGTTAGCTGCACTCTAACATGAGACCTCGCGACAGTACAGAGTGTCGATTGTCCTGATTTCTCCTGTTTGAACGACTCAACGTAAACTACATGTGCATGCCTTTGACGAACTTCCAAGGTCTCCCATAGAAAATACACGTGTATTATAAAAGCTCTTTGCAATTAAATACGTATACATAATGCATGACCCATTCGTACTGCCTTTGCCGCATACCAACATTTCCGGCTTGGGTATCTTCCTAGATGTCGTAGGTCAGGTTGTCGGCTCGCGTTGAGTCGGTAGGAATTCAATCTCATTTCCCTAGTCGACGCTGTCTCTTGGACAGCACTAATACGTGCTTGTAAAACTCCGACTCTTTGATGGCGGGCCAGTTAGTGTCAATGACTGAGAACTCAGCATATTGACTTTCCCACAGCATAAATCCACTGAGGCGGTTCTCTCCCGAAGTACGAATAATCGAGTCCACGGGTGGTAGTCCAAGGCGTCCCAAGTATGTGTGCTTTTGTAGATTCTCCGTAGTCAGTTCTTCATCGGCGTTTTGGCAGGCCTTGGCTGCCTGCACAATCTCATCTTGCCCACCATAGCCCGCTGCAATGATCAAATTGAGGGTACGATTGCCACGCGTCTTGTTCTCACAGTACACCATGGCCTCACGGACGCCTGGTGGAAAGCGATCCAACTCTCCAATGACTCGAATGCGGACACCAAGCTCGTGAGTAAGGTGCGAATTGGCTAGAGCAAAGAAAGCGTCCTGGAACACTCGGTACAGGCCCTCTCTTTCTTTTTCTGGACGATTGAAGTTGTCTGATGAGAAGCCCCAGACGGTGAGATTCTTGATGCCAATAGACACAGCCCACACAATGCACTCTTGTAGTTTGTTGGCACCGCGCTCGTGACCCCTCTCGGCCACACCCATCTTCTGTTCCTTTGCAAAACGGCGACTCCCATCCATGATGATTCCCAAATGACGTGGAGGAAGCACACCACCCTCTTTTCCACACTTGGTAAACTCGGCTCTCAGCCTCGCGCTCTTTGCAGACTCTGAAAGGAACGTAACCAAGTTTACAGCAATCCTTGTTCCGCTAACCAATGAAGCAAGGCCCTTGATCAGAAATTTTTGATCCTTCAGTTTGCTATCCTCGAACCCAATCTGACGTCGCCCTCCCATATCTTTGTAACACTCGAGCGCAAGTTTGCTCTCGACCGGAAATCTGGCAGAATGCTTGCCTTGGAGGAGACTGGACAACAAACTTTCCATGGTGAACCTTGTCGGCCAGAGCACGTTGTGAAAGTACGTGTTTAGTGGTTGAACGAGTCGCAAACCAAACAGAGCCATTTGACTCTTGATTTGGAGTAGCGCTGAGGTTGGTTGCGTTGCGGTTTGCCCAAACACTGTGCAGTCACCAAGGATCGCTTCGCATAAGGCAGCCTGCGCTGTGTCGAAGCGGAGCAAGTCGCACACCTGGCAACGTCGAATGGCTTCTTTCGCCAACGTGACGTCAAACTCTTGATCCCGAATGTAGGATTCGAGCTCGGCAACGTTGGTTGGCACTTCAAGGAACGAGAAGTTTGTGTCTGGATTCATAAAGTTCATGGGGGTTGGCACCATTTGAGCAACTAGAGCATCTAGACGTTCGACAGGAACGGATCCAATAATTTGGTACGCCTTGACGAGAGCCCACGCTAAGGTGGACAGAATTAACAACTGACCCTCTTGAGTATACTCGGAAACACCCCCGTGTATAGCATTCAGCCAAACTGCAAAGTGACGTTTTTCAGTAGCTTTCCCAGAGTGTGCCATTGCGGCTCCAAATGTGAAGGTTCTAACAAGTCTTCGTAGGAGCTTTTTCTGGCTTCTCTTTCCGCCTCTTGCAAAATGTCCTCTGAGGACTGGTCCATACTTATGATGAGAAGTTTGCATGCCAAGTCCAACCAAGTACATGATCCCAAAGAGGCCAGGACGATCGAGCAGCACATTTGTTTGGGTCTTGATTGTCCTAGTCGACGAAGCGAATGTTTGGCTCGGATCCAAAGTCTTGACTGTCTTCTCCTTTCGTTGAGCGATATTGTGGTCTTCGAAGATGAACAACTCTCGCGCCATTCTCTGTTCGTATCCAAAGAAGAGGAGCGAAGCGCACCATGTCAAGATGCGGTGAAGGATTCTCGCCAAGTAGTTCGCAGCGTTCGTGCTACTGGGAGTGAGGTTGGATGTCAGCTGTAAGAAGATGCGATGAAGCATTGCTCGGCGTTCTTGAGAAAGCACAAATGATAAAGGCTTATATAGACTCAGCCTCGACAACCTTGAACGAGTATACGCAGCGTTTGGCAATGCCAATGTGCTTGTTTTGTGCGGGCTATACAAAACCCAAAGCAAATACTCCAGTATCCTCTTTTATCTTTGGCTCGTTGTCCGTTGAATCCCAGAACAATTGCGAATTGGCTGGAATGCAACAAGATGTGACATCAACATTGGGAAGGTGGTGTTTCAGAAAACAATGAGACGCCATCACTATCCTCGGACAAAAATTTGGCCGCCAAGGTGATTCGTGTTCGTCATTCGGTTCTGCGGTGTGTCCTTCCTGGAGACATGTTATAAGAAACACGATAGCCACAATATCCTCGGACAACTTGGGACATTGCCCCTTTCCACGACAAGTGATCCCACAAGAATGTTCCCTCTTATTTGTTGTGGGTTTGCAGGTAGGCCAGGTCATGCAGGGGGTGAAGAGGGATGTGTCCATCGGCAGTGTTCGCACAGATTTAACTGCGACAGAGACATAAACGGGTCCCTCAAACTTGTGCAGGTCGTTTTAGATTCTATCAGTTGCGCCTTTGTGCGACATTCTGTTGCAGGAGTCGGAATAAGACAAACGAACCCATATTCAAGGTGGGTATTGGAAACATTGGCGGCAATGGTTGATAGTACATCATGATCTCAATAGGTCGCGAGCCGCGACATAAAGGTCGTCGACGACGTCGACAAAGTCGGTGCGTGGGAAGGTTCTACGAGTACTGTATTTATTTATGATAGCACCATTAAAGCACTCAGTGGGAATGGCCGCGGCAAGAGTCTGGGCATGTGCATCAAATACCAGGTAGAGGATTTTCGCAAGGGGAGGGATCCCTTTACGTACCACCACATGGTCAGAACATGAATGTGATTCCAACTGGTCCTTGTGTGCACAACTTGAGATAGTGTCAATTGCGCATGTCTGTGTAGACTTGATTGTGGCCATCTTCAATATGCCACCTCGTAGGATGGCATCTCTGGCAAGAATCTGAAAAGTGTTATCCCAAACGAAAATATGACGCACAATATCATTTTTATTTATCTACTGGAGTCTTCGTAAAATGAACTGGTATGCTATGTGGTTGGGCTCAAGTGATTCAAGGTACTTCATCATGACCCAATTCCTAACGAACCAACTCCATCTCGCCTGGGCCACCACAAATCGGCGCATGCTATGACAGCCATAACAGTGCCTTGCCCTGCTGCAGCAAACTCTATGAACCTGCAATGCTCGTCTGACTTAAGTAAGCCATGACCACCAGAATGCCCTGATGCAAGGTGGCCATAAACGATGGAATCTAGCATAGGGCATGGAAGCACACGGTAACAGAGCTTCTTCTTCAAGACAATCAACTACTGACTATATCCACTTCTCTATTTGTCATAGATCATGCTTGCCCTGAGCATTGCTGAGTAGGCCAATCAGGCTGTGTCTGATGGACAAGGAAACCATTTCTACTACTGGGCACGCGGGTTTTGAAGCAGTTGCAATGAGAGAAAATCAAGGTCTTGGCTTCGAAACAATGACTTGCCACGACATCCTGTTACGTCTAGCAAGACGCTGAGTGACAGGTCACCACAGATTCTTCTCCCATAGAGCTAGCTTCGCAAGGCCAGCGCCTTCTCTTTCCTTCTCTCTGGACAGGAGGCCAGGCAAGATCTGTAGTAAACAGTAAACAGTACTGATACAAGACGAAACCTTGCCATAGTGTGGCATTGGAATGGAGCCCCTTTCTGTTGGAATTGGTGGTACTCATATACATGGCCATACATTCTGGGTCTTGGTTCCTGTATCCGGAGATTCTAATTCACCTACAGTCTGTCTTGCCGGTATAACAATTACCAGGTACTTAGAAGTACCAAGGTGAATAAAATCCGGTACAAAATCTGCTGGTGCAGTTTTTGGCTCTGGTGCGAAATAGGCGTTCCTTCATATTCATAGCCTACCTGGTAGTGACATTTGTCCACAATTCACAATGACTCAATGTCTGAGGCCAAGCCGGGCCTGGGAACTTTAGCTTTTATGTGTAGATTAACTGTGACATTATTTATCCACAGATTCACAATGACTCCTCGATGTCTGAGGCCGACACATGCCGAGGCATGGGTAGTTTAGCACTTTAGCTCTCAAAATGTAGAGTAAGGAACCGTGGTTCGTGCTGAAGAATTATTGTTAGGCAGTTGAGGAATTCCTCGAGGTTGCAGAAACCTAATGATGACTGATTCCGTGTATTTCACAAAACACATAACCACCCTCTCTATCTCCTCTCATTACATCAAACGTTCGGTGTCTGCTAACTTCGAAGCGAGGTTAACTGCGAGGAGGTTATAGTGCTAATAGCGAACAAAGCGAGGGAAGGGTGCCATCATGACGACTCTCTTTTGGCTCCTCGTATTGGTTATCCGTACACTCGGGGGCGGTCATGATTCGTTGCTGGCGCTGGTAGCAGCAGAAGAAGACGTTGTTGCGGCGTGCACCTTCTGTGCATCTGGTGAGCCAATCACCAAACCCGATCGACAAATTGAGCTGCTGGGCTTGGAATTTCTGGGTTCATGCGGAGTGGTGGACGAATATGTCTTGCCAACACTCTCGGCAGACGAATGTCAAGACTTGACATCAGTATTGGGGTATTATTGCGGCTGCCCGCTACGAGAGAATGCATGTACTCTGTGCACAGACGGATCGCCTGTTCCTGAGGCCTATCGATCCCAAGAACTCCCGTGGCTAGCCACAGCTTTTGGAGGCGTGGCTCCCACTTGTGAGTTTCTAGAAGGCTATTTGTTGACGAGCGCCGTGGCTGGCGAAGACGCTTGTACCTCTCTTCAAATTACGAATGATGCATGTGGATGTCCTGCACTAGAAGATCATTGTGTCTATTGTCCTGGTGAAAATGCGACTCTACGACCCGAGTACGCGGATGTGGTGCTCCCGTTCGTTTCCAACAACGAGTTGGGCGTGATTGGTACCTGTGAAATCTACTGGCACAGTCAGTACCAACTGCACCACGATGATATTCAATGCCAACAAAGCTCCTTCTTGACCTTTCATTGTGGTTGCAACGATGGGTTGTTGGGGTATTGGGGCACAACCAGTACGACCCAGGAAATCTACATGGCTTGGATCCCACGAGTGGTGGGACTACTTTCGCTAGTAGCATCGTGTTTGGTCCAGTTTCACATCTTGCGAGACAATAAGAAGCGATCGACGGTGTATCATCAATTGGTGGTACTGATTACCATCTTTGATATGTGCACGGCGTTGGTATTCATCGTGGGAGCTGCGGCTGTCGAAGAGATCAATCCAGAGACTGGACTGACAAATGGAATCTACGGTGCACATGGAAACGACGCCTCGTGCAAAGCGTCTGGCTTCTTTTATCATCTCGGTACGTAAATTTTGCATTCGTAGCAGCATCAAGTAAAGACACGGGCGCGCATTCGTTCGCATATGCCTCACTCTCCCCATCCCAAATATTTTCAGGCTTTACGTCCATCTATCTCAATGTTTCACTCATGGCATACTTTGTGCTGGTCATTGTCTATGGTGTTCGCGAGGCCAAGCTGCGATCACTGCGTCGCTATCTATACACCCTTCCGCTATTGCTAGGATTTGCTCTATCGTTTGCGTCCATCCCCTTCACTGCCATTTCTTGGAATCACTGTCAAGCTGATAATAATCCCTGGGGTGATACATTGTGGAGTCTGCTCGTCTTTCACGTTATTCCCCTGGTGGGAGCGACCACCCTCATTTTCGGTCTACTCGTCTTTTTGTATTGCAGGGTCCGTCGTCAGATGCAAAAGACGCGCGACACGAAGCTTCGAACCTTTAGTACAATCTCATCGACGACAGTCGAGCAGCAGACACCGACGAAACAACGGCGGTCGTCAATAGCCCGAGCAGCAGTGGCGCACAGGGACAAGAAGGACAACCTCGAGCGTCAAGTCTTTTGGATCTGTGTGTCCTACACGACCGCATTTGCCATTACGTGGCCCATACTGATGGTGGGTCAGTTCCAGGGACTCAATTTCGAATTGCCGTTTTGGTTTTGGGTCATTGTGGTCACCGTGTCTCCAGCACAAGGTATTGGCAATGCGTATTGCTACTTTCGTCCACAATTGGTCAAGTGGGTGGGATCCAAGAATAAAAAGAACGGCTGTTCATGGATCTTGGTGTGTTGCATGTGCGGACGCAACAACAACCCGTCCACCAGTGGTGAAGCCGGTCAAGGGCAGGGCCAAGGGGCCACCCTGGATCTATCGATTGCCGACCAACTCGCCAACCTGGAAGAATTAGAGTATCTGAGGTCCATCGAGAGTAGCGCAGATGAGTCTCAAGGCCCTTTTGCTTGAGGGGCCGGAGAATCGTTCTACTCCCTCCGAGCGAGCACTTTTTAACAATCTGTTTTGGAGGCTGACATTTGATTTCAGGAGCGATACAGCTCCGTATGAAGGATGCTCATTGCCGCCCCTGCTGGTGTGTATTCGTGCACATCCAGCGTCTATCGAGAGAAGGCATGCTTTGCAAACGAGTAAGTTGCAGAAGCTGTTCTCTTGTGGGTGTGGACATACAAACCAGGGGCGCCAGTTGTAGAGCTATGTTCTTGGAAAGAGGTGGCCCGTAAGTGAATTGAAAAACGCAACGATAACGCATTTGCAAGTGTAGAATGAACCGGAAGGCATTTGGTTCTCGCTGGCACTGCAACTTAGGAAGTATCGTACTTAAGAAGTTTGAGGAAGGATAAACTGTTGTTTGATGACTAGTACTTGCACTTTGTGGTGTTGCAGAACGACTGGGTATGGCCCGCCTGTGGTAGTAGAAGTAGCAAAAGTCTGCGCTCTCAATTCCGGCGGAGCTAGTACTATGCAACGGCCCTTTGTAAGAAGTCAAACTGAGATCTACTATATCGGCCTCTTGTGGCATAAGAATGTGATGGCGTTTGGTACGCGTATTACTGTATAATGTCTAGTTATGTCTCATACTAGTATTGGAAAATAGTTGAGTTGGGTCGGGTAGAACGCTCTCCATAGTTTTTTGTAGGGAAGCATTTCCAGCCTGGGAGGGTCGATCAGGCGCGCTCTTGCTACATGTACCGTACCGTAGCTATTTTAGCTTGCTATAAAATCGAAAAGATCACGTGCACTGTTGTCACAGTCTTTTTCACAAGGCAAGGAGTGTCACTGGGTCATATCCTTGGATCTTCAGTCATTGTGCGCAAATTATGACTCGTGAAATGACAAAACAGTAGAAGTGGGAGCATTTCTTCGTCAAAGCCATCCTTGGTGAGTGACATGGGCATAGACAACCACCTCCCTCCTGCAGCAGCAACCCATTGGCATTGATCTCTGGGATCACAAAGTCCATCCAAAACTATACAAACAGAATGATTCATCGAGGTCGACCTTCTTCAAACTATGCAACCAACGGCAGCAGCAGCAGCACTGCCGTCACGTACGTGATGGACGATGAAGCCACCATGTTGTCGATGCGAAACTTTCGACAACAGCCCAAGCCACCGTCGATGTGGAAGAAGCTGGGAGGGGGCACAGCCCTCATCATGGCACTCTTGGGGCTTGTTATTGGCTTCATCATGGGGTTCGATCAAGCAGCCTCTCATGCATCACCCACACAAACATCACAAGCCATTATAGTGACTACCGAATCAAGCAATGGAGCGATTGTTCGGTACAACTCCATGACGTCTCCTATTGAATTGCTGGGGTTAGTACGTAAGACACGAATGTCCTTGATACAAAAGTTACGAGACGAATATGGAGATGAGTATGCCAACATTCTCATGGAAAAGTCAAATTTGGATAGCATCTTTCACCTGACACCAGCATCCAAACTGCGGTATCAACGACGCATG
>JAVCKV010261472.1:0-15168 GCA_032274145.1 Herpochondria borealis
GCGCTCGCATTTCTACCGCCTTCTACCGTACTTTGCCACAGTAGTAACTCTGTCTGCATCCATCTTTGGCCAGTAGAATGTTCTATGCATGCAGTTGTGCATCCTTTTTGGCCGGGGCTTCCTACCTAGACGTGTAAGTGATCCATCTGCAGCACGCGGTGGCGAAGCGATGAGGGTAGGACACTTTAGAGTAGCTCGGGCTCTCTTGAGTTCTGAGGCAACAGAATTCCACTTTGATTCTCGAAGAAAACATTGTTTCTAGTTCTTGCGTATTGACCATCGTTTAGCAGAGCTTATAGTAGAGCAAATCTAGCTACGTATAGAAAGAAGTCCTAAAACCTGAGGTTATGACTGTTTTGTATCAAAACTACTAGAGTCTATGTGATTACCCTCTACTGTAGTATAGAGGAACGGGTTTGATGGCTCGAAAGCTAGTAGAAAACGACTGAGGAGTCGGTGAACCAGGGTTATAAAGCCTGTGAGACAGCTCAGTCGGGACGGTAGAAAAGGGCGGTAACAAAGGGGCCGAAGGTAAGGGACGCGCACGACGGGCGCGACGAAGGGACGCTGAGGCGGGGCGTGAACGAAGGTCGCTAAAGGGGAACCGGTGAAGCACAATGGGCTCTAGAAGGACGTGGTGGGAAACGACAGTTGCTAGAAGGACGAGGTGGACAAGGACGGTCTCTGAAGGGATAAAGTGGGAGTCACTAGAGCACACTTACTAAATGCTCTGGGAAGGGATAGAAGGAGGTTCAACGGACACACGGCGCTTCAGCTCGCGGAACGAAGATAGGGAGGTAAGTTGTCAGTTTATGTGCGCTCGCGTGTAGAGACCTAGCGCATCTTTTATAGAAAACTACATAAATTTCACGTGTCTCACGACCACCTTAGCGTCACTGTATGGTACATATATTTTGTGGTAGTGTGCCAGATATATTGTACCCATTTACTATTAGTTGAGAAATGAATTAAATTCATTCTACTACAGAGCTCGTAGCTAGTCGATTCTTCGAGGATATCCTGGAATGATATGGGGCTGAAATGTCCGCAACTTCTTTGTATGTAGGGAAATATTTAGCTTTTCCAAAACTGTCAAAAATCTTAGCTATTCTAGGCAATGGATAGCTCTATTTCACAGAGAGAATGTTTTGCCTTCTTTACTCAACGCAGAAGCCTTTCTCGTCTAATTTAGATACCAATGCAACATTGCTTGCCCATTCACCCTGAGAAGAGGCAATGAATCCCAAATTTACCTGTCTCTGGACCATGTAGGACTGTGCCTCTCGGTCCTTTTTACCCTTTTATATAGTTCTGCGGGCTGAAGGGGATTCCCTGGCCACTGAATTGATCAATCCCAAGTTCGTTTTACGCGGCTTTGTTTTGTTAATATAAAGTTTTGCCCATAGTGAGTGCCCCTAATCTTTGAAAATTTACTGGAAGTGAACACTATTGGCCATGCTCTATCCTCAATTTATTTTTTAGTAACGAAGAAATGAAATGCAGTTATTCAACCTAGTGTATAGAAAATTACTGCAATTGACAACTTCAACTGTCATCCTCCTCAGTCATAGAAAAAATTGTTCTGGTTTATTAGCACGGATTGAGCTGCTGTATCTAATCAAACTGATTTTAACTTTTAATATTGCTTGCTTTTGATTATTTTTCATGTATTCATACATGCCTGTTTACCGGCGTTCTCGGCTTTTATTCCGTAGCCTCCTAACGGGCAGCACTGTTCGACAATAACCTCCTTTACACGACGTCAACTTGCACATATTATTTTAAACAACCAATCAAACGACTTATGTATGACATGGAACATGGCGCTGACAAACCTTCCATTTCGGCACGAGAAGAAGTACAGCCTGTGTGCGTTCGTGCTGCACGTCATTCATTTTTCTGTAAAAATGATCCGAAGTGGATGGTTAGTGAGTTAATTTCAAAAAATGCTTAAGCCTTCTGCTGTTACTTCAAGCAACTGCGAAACCCTCAGGAACTCGCTGCGGAAGACGAGAAATGTATTTTAGATGTAAACATGTAGGAGTGAAAAACCAGTGCGGAAGGATAAACAAATTTTGATTCGGGAAGAAAACGGAAACAGATCGGCAAAGCAATTGAGCAGTTCATTTTTCGCGTTGCTTGTGTGCCGTACTTTCCACAAACATCGTACTGGATTCTTCAATTTACAGATGTAGAAAATGCTGAAACAGAAACCAATTGATCCCAGTGCATTGTTAAGCTTAACTAAGGCCAGAGGAGAAATGTGCATTCTTTTATTCCAGCGGTAATGGACTTGATATCCCCATTGAAACCGTGTGTTTGTGTGTGTGTGTGTGCTGTGAAACACGGAAAGGCCTACACTCGATTAATTATGGCATAGCTCCCACACAGAGGATCGGATGGGATGCCGGGTTGTAAGCTCGACGAGAATACACCCTTTCTGAGACGGCGATTGAATAGCTGTTACAAACACCAGGAGAAAGGACTGCACCGTACTACAGCGGTTCGTAGAATGTGTTGTACGTGTAATCATGCCTGTCCAAGTTCATTTAAACGATACGAAAGAATAAGCGCGAGTCCAGCAATATGTAATAGGCCGGGTGGGAAGTCATTGCAGCGTCTCCATAATATCATTTTCTTTGTTGCCAATAAACCTGCAAGTCGGATCTTCAATTCTTTGCAACGTCAGTTTATATATTGAATTTTATGCAATGTTTGCACCATTGCGGAGAAAAAAAGTTCCAAACCGTTGCATCTTTCATTGCCCAGTTGTGCTCAAACTCCTCCATGGTGGCCTACATGTTACTTTAAAATATTGATAAACAACGAAATGTCATATTAAACCATCGATTAATGAAAATCTAGGGAAAAGGATAATATTGCGTGTTTACTCATCGATTAATTAAACCGTTTTTATTACACGCATGCAATTTTTTGTCCGTTTATCGTTTTCGAACAAGTGTCGCAATACTTCGGAAGAGTATGAGCGGATTTTTTATGTTCTGAGAAGGTCATGTGAAAATGGTCTACATAAATGGAATCCTCTGTTGCCTACTCCCTCTCTCGCTTTGGTTCCTTACCCATATCTACGTATTATCTCTAAATACAATATCAAGAACGCCAACGATTCTTTCTTTGCCTTCCATCCACCTCATTCTACGAAGAAACGATCATTCGAGCAGAATCACTTTCTGGCTCCTCTTTTTCCACAAAAAGAATTTCAACGTCTTACCCAATCGTCTGGAGTAGGGACAATATCTGTACCACTGCCTCTTCTTGAAGAAAACTCTTTTTCAAGCAGTTCGTGAAGTTTGCACGGCTCCACAGATTTCCTGTTCCATCCATTTCCTCACATTTTTTATCACTTTAAATAACCGAAAATCCCATACAAACCATGGACGGTTATGCATCTGAGCAAAAAATCAACGTTTTGGTTCCAATCAGCTCTCAAGAAAAACCATTGTTGGCTTCTTTGAACGATAATATGGAAACCATAAAGAAGATGGGGGCTATCCACTTCAAAGATGTATCTCTTCTAAAATATCACGCTGTTCATTCTGGTATCCTTGTACACAACACAAATACATTGCATCCCTCCGCAAATATACGCTCAAATCCACTCATTCTAATCCCTCCTATTGGGCCATCTTTCCTTCCCGGTAACGAAAGCATACTGGAATGGATGAACCGCATTGCAGGCCCCCCTCCTGGTATATATCCTTCTTTTGATCAAGGAAAAGCGTCATGTCTAGATGCAGCCCGTGTTTTCAAATATTTCGCGACTGAGTGTCAAAAGTCAAAGAAACTGCTCTGGCGCTTGAAAGCGACAGATGTTGAATGTCTTCGTGACGCTTTGGAGGTTTTCAATATAAAAAAACCCGAATCAATCCGGGAGGGCGGTATCCAAATATTTCCCTATGAAGAGTATTCTTGCGCACTCGTGGCACGGGCTGACCACATTCTGGTACGACTCGAGCTCGTTTGCTTAGATGGCTGGAGGTTTGATCCACATGTCGATTCTTCTGGTGAAACGATACAGCTAGCTGTACCAACACTCAGTGAAACCGTAGTTTTACCAATTGGACATGTGTTGAAGACTAAATACGAATCATTCTGCAGGGCCACAGATACCCTTCTCGAAAATATAAAGAAATCATCTGGAAATGAACGAAATTCTGAACAGAAGAAGCATGGCCATAAAAAAACACCCGGAATGATACAATCTCTACTTCGACAAGCATTGAATAAGCAGGATGGAAAAAAAGAAGTAGAGCAGCCAAGAGGCGGGTTTACGGATGTTGGAAGGCATACAGGTTGTCACCCGAGAAGTGTTGCTTTTCCGCTTGCTTGTGCAGTTATCCTTCATCAACTAGAACGCCGTGGAAATTCAGTTCTCTTCTGGAGAGTTCTATCTCATATACATGTCTCTCTCGCTGAGGCATGTGTTTATGAACTTGTAACAGAACGCGAGCAGCGCAAAATTCTTCCAACGCAGAACCTTTTAGCCCTACTCGACAGCTCTATGCAAACTATGCGGGCAACTAGTGGTATTTGGGAAGACAATCTAAAAATCGACTCAACCTTTGAAGAAATGCAGCTCTTTTCTGCCCGCGTGGTGACTCTCCGACATCTTCTAATGATCGAAAACCATGCACGTGCTGAGCAAGTTTCAACAATGTACCAATTGCCACTTCTTCAAAATATATCCAATCATTTACGCAATCTCAACGTAGAACTTAACACAGAAATATCTGCAACGACTGGATTTTTCAATAGGGAAAAAATTCTACAAGCTGTTGATCTCCAAGACGAGAAGTTCCTATCCTCCAGTTCTATGGCTGCAGACTGGCATTCGATCAGAACTTGGATGAAAAACCATCGAAGTAAATCCTTTATCCATCAGCTACATCTCTGCCGATTTGTTGAAGAGCGCGTGTATACGATCGCTATCAAAGGATTCGGAGAAAAAAGTCTAGCAACTATCAAAACCATCGACGCTATCGTTGCGACATATCGTGATGTTTTACAAATTGTCCTGAGTGATCCCAAAGTAACACACTTGATGAAATCTGAGCTAAAGAGCAGAGAGGTACTCCTTGTCTGGATCACATTGTGCGCGATTCACAGGAGTGTTTCAGTGCTTGAACCAAGTATTTCTGGTTACGCAATACCGCTCAGAGCATCTGCGCTAAAAAATCTCGTAATTTCTGGAAATCATGCTAGGCAAGCACTCTTATCCGTGGCTGATTACCTAGAAACTCATCGATCAGGAGCTCCGATATTTTCCTTGCTCAAGAATGATGTCACAATTCAGTTTGCTGAACAGTATGCTTCAAAATGCGACAGGCTCAGTGAAATATGGAGCAAGGAGCATACTCTAGCAGAGCAGCGAAAAAGGAAAAGATGGGATACCGTCCAAAGAAAACAAAACGAGCTTGCCACTCTCGATGCGAATTTTTTTCGAGATACAAGACGTAAAGAAAAAGTTGAAGCGGAAATTGAAAACATTAAGCCTTTTCAGCAGTATCCGTTGAGGTACTATACGGGAGATATGGAGAGGAGAAATACACTACAGCAGGAACTAACTGGTCTTTCAGAAAATATACGTGTGACTAAAACTAAGATATCTGAGGTGGAGAGAGCTCCTACGCCGATATTTCAACCACTTCCGCGCTACAAACATATCGCGAACGCCGTCCTATTTTTTCTTTGGATTCCAGACAGTCTCGAGATTCTTTCGAGGATGAGTTTTGTCGCACAACAATTGATCCTGCCTAAGGAAAATAACCTTAATTTCACGATATCCCCAACTTCCGATTTAGAGGAGATCATTTCATTTTCCGATGCACCAAAGGTCACTTGGTATGAGTACTACTCTAGTAGGAGTACAGAGCGATGGTACAAAGCCATGAAAACACGTGTTTGTATTGGATCCGACTACAACTCCGTACCATTGAATAAATGGTACCCAACAAATGTTCGGCATCAAAGCAATTCTGAAGAAGGGATCTACTATCCAAACTCGCTTGAGAAGAAGCTTTTTTGGGTTTTGGAATCGTTGGAAATCAGGGCTTCCAAAAACAAAGAATATTTTGACCCGTTTCAACAACTTTCTGCCTATGTGTATACGCATACCTTAACAGATAATTGTGGAGGTGATAAACTTCGTTGGGCCCTGCTGCAAAATGGAAACGAAATAAGCAATTGTCGATCAAACGATGGTATTGCATCACAAAATATGCTTCCGTCGGGGATGACCAGAACGGAGTACGCTCACTTCACGTCACTTCGCTCCTACCCACACATTCAATTCAGAAGTCTTTGTTCCTTTCTCAATGACAATGAATTGAAAATGTCCTCGCAAAACGTCGCGACACTGATCCGTCAAACGTTGTATCAAGTAGGTGACGTTAGCGCCCGTGACCTGAAAAAATTCAAGTGGATGCAGGATGCCAATTTTTGTGAAGGGTGGACGTTTCTTAGAAACATCCTTCTTGAACGATTGGATATCCTGCGGTGTAAGGTGCGAGATCATAAGACATTGCCTCTTTATGGCGAGATAGCTGCCTTTGCTTCACAATGGGACGAAGAGTGTGGAAATATTGCGAGGCAATTTGCAGCTACTGCTCGCTTGTGGGCAGACGATCTAGACCAGGTTGAAGAAAATTGCGAGGTGAAAGGCATCGCTGAATTGAGAGCGCGACGTTGCCTGTTTTATCTCTACTCAATCACATGCTTCGTCAGATGCGGCAATGTGCGAGATGCCCAGGAAATGTGCGATTGTCTACTCCTCGCTGACTACTACCGCCTCTTCAATGAGACCAGCTCTTTGAAAACTGAAATCCAGATTTTCTCTACCAAAGCGGTCGCTCGATCTTTCCTCTGGCAAGAAGAATTAATGGTCCTTATTAATCACAACCCGATGATCCTTACAAACGCTGTGCGCAGAATTATTAATTCCACCCCAGCAGAATTGGACTGGAATCAGTCATGTGATAGTGATGGGAGCATGCATCGTACATCGTTCTCGGCCCTTTCGAATGAAGGACATCATTATTTCGTTGACATCATGTCAGGCCATTTGTTGTACGACGGAAAACCGCTGAGCCGTTTACCAAGCACGATCACTCGAAACCAGCTTTATTGCCAAACATTTGGAAATCGTAACTTTGAGGTCGTGACAAATACAGATGGATCATTTTCGACTGTGCGAGATATAGACGGTCGGTTTTATGAATTTTCTTCTTCTTCCGATCATGTGAATTTGAAGATTACTGAAAAAGAAACTGCCCATTCTTCTGCTCAGGAGACTCTCGAATTGTTACCGTACTACTTTGCTGAAAACACAACTCAACACGCAAAAGCTCAGCACGCAAAAGATCTTCCCATTCGCATCAGGGCACTATATTCACATTGGCTGTGCAGGGCTAGGAACGTCATTGTTTGCCGGCGATTTGAATATAATTTGCGGGACATATTATTTCTTCTTGTACAAGACGAGGGCGACTCTGGTGATTGGGTTTGCTACAAAATCTCCAACCATGTTACAGCTCTGAACTGGCGAGCACTACTGCAGCGCAGAAATTCGTTTGATGTAATCTTACGTCCACGTGACGATAAACTAGATGTGCTAATCAAAGTGCTGTCAAAGTTCGAGTCGACAGAAGGCTGTATCGAAATTTGTCAAAAAGTTAACAAGACAGTTGTCCTTCAACTGTTTCGATTTGGCCTCGAATTCACATTTTCCGGAAATGGTACGCTCTGGTCATCGAATTACAAGGGCTATAGACTTTCCGACAACCAAAGTCCCCCACATATACTTCAAAACTTTCGAAGCTACTTGTTCCTCGAAAAAGCTGATGAACGAAAGATATTGATTCCTTCCGGCTCGGTTATGAAGGAGAATGGAAATGTTGAGATCGGCGTAGTGAAATCATGCTCTGCTAAGCGGCAATATTACGTTTATGACATTCATCGACGATTTGAAACCCTCGATATCCAAAACGGAAAAAATGCATTAGAGGGACGCTTGCAGCTCGCTGCGATTCATGCAGCTACAGATTCTCTATTGCCGGACATGAATTCATTCAGAACCGGCGGAGAGAGCGCTATGCATCTGCTCAGACAGTGCTGGAGTTCCAAGCCGTTTTCGAAAAGTGAGGTTGAACATATGCATGAAATTATTTGTTTTGGATACAGGGTTCCTGCACTATCTTTGCTATGCTTCGAGCTCAATAATAGTGCAAACTCTTTAAGTTTCCTATCTGACACGAAATCTGATATCATCCTCGATGATGGTGCTGCAATTCGTTACGTTCATGAGAAACGTGCCCGGAAACTCAGCCCACTGCAAATTCTCAGCGATGATGAGGAACGTGTCGTATTTGGAAAAGAAATTTCGATATACGCACCTGTATTAGAGCAAGTACCAGCAGTCTCGTACAATTTCGAAGCCCCTGTTGAAACGGAGCGCAGTATACGAGAATCACTCGGAACATTCTTGAACTACAGGTATCGTTCTGGGAATAAGAGGAAGTTTCCACTTTCCGTTACTGGTAGGACAGGAACGGTTCTTGAAACCGAGCTGTCAAACGAACTTTGTGACAGTTGGGACGCGTACATTTCACTCCCTATACCCTCTCTTGTCGCTAGTGCCACCGTGATGAAAGAGAAGATCGACGATCTCTTTCTAATTTGCACTCTTGAAAGAAAAAAGCTTGAAGTGTGTCTTTCGCATTTCTTTAGCTCATTTCCAGTCTGTTGCCATTACTCAGAAAGTCTCATATTACGGAGGTCTCTGAATTTTCAACCAACAGTCCATGTCAGGGATATTTCCATGTGCGCTAGAGACATTACTCTTGTCAGCCGTTTTAATCCATTTATTTCTGTGAATTCATTGGAATTATTGCGTGAAGAAATTCTCCGCTGGCTTTCGCTTTGCGTTCTCGAAGACAAACTTGAACGCCTACAACATTATGCGAAGAATGACAGCACCACAGAACTTATACGCGAACTCAAGGAGAAAAAGAGAGAGTGGTCAGTGAAAGAACACCCCCACTGGCTATTGTTCGAGGTGGAGCAACGCATTGAAGTGCGTGGGGTTCAGTATCAGACGACGAAGTTCTGCTTGAACAACAATAATTGCGCAACACAGGTTAACATGGGAGAAGGAAAAACGAGGGTAATTCTACCCCTGCTGATCATGGAAGTAGCACAAAAGAATCATTTTGTCCGCTTGAACTTTCTTTCACCTTTGCTAAGTGAGGCTTATGAATACCTTCATGGATGCATAACTGGCAGTCTTTTCCCACAACGATTCTGTTTGTTCCCGTTCAGTCGAGAAATAAGCATGGATATTGATCAGGCAACAGCTATTCACCGGTTCTTCAAACGGTTACAGAAAGCTTCCGGTGTGCTCTGTGTCGCTCCTGAACATGTTCTTTCGTTTCAGCTCAAGTGGCACGAGCTCCGCATGAATAATACAGATAAGTCGCAGGGGGTGCGAGAAATCCTGTCCTCGATTTATACAATGCCATACTTCGACATTTTTGACGAGATCGATGCGCTGCTGAGCCATAAATATCAGCTCATTTACGCAGTTGGTAAATGCATTCTACTCCCAGCAGGAAAGGAGCGTTGGATCGCAGCTCAATCGGTCCTCAAGCAAGTTCAGGGGAACGATGAAGTTCTGAAAGTACTCAGAAAGGTTGCAAAGTATCCACGAATTGAAAAAACACATTCTGGATCATTCTCGGAGGTCCGATTACAAACCTCTGATGAACTTCTTGAAGTTAGGACCGAGTTTTACGAAGCAATTTCTAAAGGAATCATCTCTTCTCCTCCCTACCACTTTCGGCGTTTGGCTGAACTTCCGTGCCAGGCGGCTCTAATCAAGTTCATAACTGACCCAGGAAAGAAACTTGATTGGTTGGTCAAGCAGGTAGGAGATTTTGAAATTCCTCAATCTGAAAAGAATATGTTACTGGCCTTACGTGGGACTCTTGCCTGCGGTCTCCTTGAGCACTGCCTAGCACGGCGTCATAGGGTTGAATTTGGAGTTGATGATCGAAGAGGTTTTCTACACAGGGTTGCGGTCCCATACAGAGCCAGTGATACACCCTCGGACAGAGCAGAGTATGCACACCCAGACACGCTCATCCTTTTTACTCACTTGGCATATTATTACAAGGGATTGTCGCGCTCCGAGATGAAAGAGGCTGTTGTTGAACTTCTTAAGCTTGGCCCAATTGAACAACAGGAGCAATACTTCCTGTGGCTTTCGACATCACGTCCCTCGATGTCTACTGAATATTTGCATATACTAGACTCAGTGAGTAAGCTAGATGTGGAGAGCACTACGCAACTTGATATTTTGCATCGTACTTTTAGACTTAACATGGAAGCAATCAATTTTTGGCTTGACGCTTGTGTTCTTCCTCGAGAAACAATGCAGTTTCCTCAACGACTTAGCGGAAATGCCTTCAATCTTGCTGACAATAACAATGGAAAAACGGTGGGGTTCTCTGGCACAAAAGACAACAAGCTCCTTCTCCCTACACAAATCAAACAGAGAATACCAGATAACGCGGATGTGAGGGCTACTGATGGAAAGATGCTTCAACTGATTCTTAGCAATGACCGGGTATTGTCAATGGGTCGCGAGGAGCCGTTGAATCTTAAAGTCCTGAAAACAGCTGTGGATGAAAAACTGAACGCCGTTATTGATGCTGGTGCATCAATGGCTGGACTTTCAAATTCAAAGGTTGCGGAGAGAATTGTCAAACTTTTGAACTGCAGTGATTGGAAAGATTGTAAGGGTGTCGTCTACTATAGCCCTGAATCAGCTACATGGAGGGTTCGTAATTTAGAAGGTATGGAATGGCCGATGGGGAACTCACCTATTCATGAGAGGGATACCATAGTATACTTCGATGAGAGCAGGTGCAGAGGTGCAGATATGAAGCTGTTGGATAATGCGACAGGATTGATAACGATCGGGCCGGGAATGTGCAAGGACAAGCTGATGCAGGCGGCCGGTCGCATGCGAAAGCTTGACAGGGGACAGCGTCTCGTGTTTGCCGTGCCTTTCGAGCTGGTACATCTTATATGTTTTGATGAAAGTGCCAAATTGAACTGCAAGTCCTTGATGGAATGGGTGATCAGGAATACGGCAAAAGCAATCACAGATGGTTTGCCTGGATGGGCTGTGCAAGGAATTCAATTTTGCACAACTAGAGACCCGGCAGCTCGAATTATGGATGAAATTATTGGACTTGAAGATCTATATGCTAACTCCATAGATCAAAAACCAATCTCACAACAGGTCATTGAAACTGAAAGGTACTACCGTAACAGGCTATACGAAAGGGGTATTGAGATGAGACATCAGGACGAGAAAATCAGCACGGAGATACTTTCTACTGCAGAAAGAGTCGGAAAAGACTGGTATTCAACCGCGAGATCAATGGAAGAAGAGTGCGAAAGAGAGGTTGAGCATGAGCGAGAGACTGAGCGAGAGACTGAGCGCCAAGTGGAAGGCGCCATTCCTCTGCAAGACACCGGACTTGGAGGATTGAGTCTCGGCAAAATCAAAAGCATCGGAGACCTGAAAGGAAATGGACATCCTCTCCTACATATTGCAGACGCTATGAAGAAGTACTTCACTCGTTCAAAACTACATGAAATCTCATGGCAAAAGACGAGCATTTTTGTGACCGAAAATTTCATTTTAACCGTTTTGCAGGAAGGGAAAAGTTGCGTTTCGGAGTATGGAGGGTACCTAAGACCAGTTGGACTTTCCGTAGTCTTCCCTGAAGAGGGAAGTTTGCTACTTCTATCCGAGCATGAAGCAGATGATGCTATCGTACAGGGCTGGAATTTAAGCGGAAATGCAACACAATCTGTCTCGTGGGTGCTTGTTTCAGTGCCATTCCTATTTCGTGCAGATACTAATCCGCGTGACATTTCAACTTGGCCACTACGTGTGCCGCTTAAAGGTCATTTTGAAACTAAAAAGGTAACTGCGGAACTGAGCGAGGAGACGATGGCAGGACTTCAGCTATTCTGCGGGTCAACAATGTACGGGTCACAGTCTCGAATTGAAGGTTTGCGCAATCTGCTACAATCCCAAGAGTCAATCCAAGCAGCTTTTACAATTGTAAAGCTGCGCGGAAAAGGAACTATGATATCACGTAGCGAGCTAGAGTCTGTTTGTTCTCAACTTGGATGACTTTTATATGTCTCATAGAAAATGGGAGGTGCAGCTGGACTAGAATCCAAAAACATACGAACCCCGGCGTTTAAGAATATCGGAACGGAGTTGCCGTTCTTCTCCAAATCAGTTTGTTTTGTGTAGCAAATTTGGTTCTAGTTTTCCAATGTATGCAGATGTGGAGACCTTCTTGTAAGGTACCTGAACCTCTGGACACTCAGAGAACTGCACCAATTCTTGTTACTCATTTCCCGCACGACAAGGAAATGCTTAATTTGAAAAGATTACCGACAATTTGATATTGAGACCAATGAGTAACGTATGATAGAGAATTCATGAAAGTTACTGTGTATAGTGCGCAGAAGAAAACAGTAATATGGGAATAATGAGGCTCTCAATTTTAAAGTATCGTTTCCCTTTTTGTGGGGGTTGGCACGACGCGCCAGTAATAGAACAATGTTAGCACTAACCACCTACTAACTTAATACACCAAAGATCACTCAAAAATACAAAGATTGACCTTCATTCGCCGTGGGTACAGAACAGGCGTATCAGTCCCAGTGTTACAATTGCTGCTTATTGCAATAATTTTTAAAAAAGTTATCAAGTATTGCAATTTTATGTTCAAAACTACAATTAAAATTGCGACATTTTTAATTATTACAATAATTACTACAATTAAATTGTTTAAAGAAATAATCAGTGTAATTAATTGTAAAGCAGCCATACTTGATGCCGTAATTGCCAGGAATGGAATGGGTATACTTTGCTGTTCATACTTTAATAAAGTTGTAATAATTGTGTTGGCCTGATCTGCACTGATCGAAAGAAAATGAATCAATGTGTGGTATTGTACAGACTGCCTACCTCGGGCTGTGCATACAACACGAGGTAGCTAACCTAGCTAGGCGGCTAAGTACGGGGAGTTAATTCAAGTAATTATGGGTTGTTTCACCTGCTTTGTGTATCGGGGCTAATCGACATTAGCCCCCTCTCAGTGTCTTACAGAACTGCCCCAAACCCGACGCCAGTGAGCGCGTCGTCCCCTCGTCGCCGACCCCAGTGAGCGCATCTCCTCTCGCCCCCGGTCGCCAGGGAACACGACATCCATCTCTCTACCACCGCCCTTCCTCCCCGTGTCCGCACCAGAGAGGGTGCTGTCCACCTTGTCCCTTTGCAGAGTGCCAAGCGTTCTCTACAGTCCTTTGTATTCGTCCTTTTCTATTTACCTACCTCTCCGAGGTATCTACAGACGCGCACCTCTACTAGGTAAAGTTCTAGAAACTCACCTGGCCCCTTTCACGGGATCAACTGCTACCTAATGCGAACTACAGTGCTCCCCGCAGCACTATTCTTGTACATAAACTCTGCTTTGTGGTGTGTGATACTACACAATGAATGCTTAGCCAAGATTCTAGATGCGGCACAGCGGATGGAGGTTGCTGTCGCAGTCTTCACATGCTTATTTATACACACGATTTCAAAACTTTGGAAAAATTCATTCAAATAAATTTCGTACGTGTTTACAGGATGAAATGAAATCAAAACTATTATCGATTTTAATCGAAGACCGTAAGGTATAAGGGGTTTTGTTTTCACAAAAATCGATAACATTTTCATTTTCATTACTTTTCGTTCAATTGCAGCAATTTTTTTTAAATTGAAATACTTACTGCAATAATTATGAAGAATCGCAAGGAATTATGAAAAATCGAAAGGAATTATAAAATAATAAAAATCTGAAACAGTTTACATCATTTCAAGAAGCATTGCGATTATTTTAAATATTGCAATAGTTTTAAATATTGAAAATTTTAATAAAATGAAATGATTATTGCGACAATTACCACACTTTCAATAACTATTGCAATATTTACAAAATTGCAGTAAGCATCGAAATATTATCCACTTAGTTAAATAAGGATTGCGAAATGAATTTTGCATTGTATTGAAATATGAATTTATCGCATGTGGCTCGTTGTACCGGATCGATTCAGGCTATTTTCGCTCTTTTATGAGGAACTGTGGCTCTGGCAGATCAAAGGTAAGATGTCCGGGCAGGCATTGTAAAGCAGAAACGACGGAGCCTTATGAAACGGAGAAACTAAAACTGACATCAAAACTGCCATCAATGTGCCTCCTGTGAACGATCCACATAAAAACCAGTTTGACTAGACCGCACGTCACAAATTGCACCGCCGTATTTATCTTTTCTTGGATGCCCCTCTTCGGAACTCACCTCAACGGTGTAGTATTAAGAGATTTTGTTATTAAGCGGCACTCTAGAGGCTTGATCTATATCGTATTTCAAGATGTATTAAAATTCGTAATTCATACAGTACTTTCGTAGGGTACCCAAGATATGAGGAAGAAATTTCAGTCCATTTTTAGATTGAAACTACGCATCAACGCGTGGCGGCATAGAGCGCCATGAAACTGTTTGTGTTTTCTTTTTGTGTTCGGCGTGATTCTAACCAAATAGGACATATCGCGTCCTAAACACCATACCACCCCCGCTCCCGAAGGGTCTGCTAGAATGCATGTCCGTTCTACCAAGCGTGCAACGACGTTGGGATGGCGTAAATTTGCTTAAAATCGTGTGCCTGGGAATGAAGAAGCCACTCCAATGGCCAACAGAGTTGATTCGGGAGAACCATTTGTTCTCTTCTATCTTAGGGAAACCAAGCTCCTCCATGCTTGTCCACTCCACGTAATGTCCCGAGTTCTTGGCCCATATGAAATGTTTGGTTTTCCGGTTGTCCATAAATCGGAGTAATAAAGACACGGCAGTATCAATACGTGAATATGTTCTTGATGCCCAGTTCAATCATTCTCTACGGCTCTGTACAGTTGATAAATGTAGCTTTGATTGATTGAGGCATAATTGCTCAGATGGGGAGCACAGACCACAGCGCGGACTGTGCGAGCGACCACTGCGAAAGTCCCAACCCGATTGC
>JAVCKV010261582.1:0-15166 GCA_032274145.1 Herpochondria borealis
GCTCACAAAGCGCCTTCCTGCTCAAGCGATGACGATTCTTCGCCACCACCCGATAGGCCAAATCACGCAAGGGCCGCGGAATCATCCGCGCCCCCAAAGCAAGCCCACGCCAGTGCCCACCCAGCCCTTCCAAGACCACAAGAGCAGCAGTCGAACGTTCGTAAACGATGCCATCCCGCGTCGCCAGAATCGTCGTTTTTTCACCCCCATCAGGAAGAGCCGTGAAGGTCAGCCGCTCGTCCCTATCCTCCTCCGCAAGAAAAGCCAGGAGACGATTGCACATCAAACAATCAGCATCAAAAGCCAGCTGCACCTTCCCCTTCGAAGGCAGCCACCTCCGATCAAAAGTAAAGAGATGAATCATCAGCATCCCCATCGAGAGATCCGCAAAGTCGATCAATAAAATGAGCGAAAGGTGCATCCCAATCAGCGCCAACCAAATAAACGGACGAGACTTCCGATGAAGGAAAAGCGGAAGGTAAAGAAGCTCCACCAAGAATGCTCCCCAAGTCGCAACTTGGAGGAGAAGTTCCGGCGAGTTAAGCAAAAGATCTCGCACCATCCCAGGCCGCGCCAGCGGGTTCTGAAGCACATGCGCAATCGCTGACCCATCGATCCAACTCGGCGAGGACAGCTTAGTCCATCCACTAAAAGTGTAACCAAGGGCCAGCAAAAAAGAAGCCACCGGAATGATCAAGCGAGGCATCTCCCAATCGGGATTCCCCTTAGCAAGCGAGAATTTCTCCCCACTTGGAATCAGAGTGCATAGCAGCAGAATCATCCCCACATAAGGCAAAGAAGGATTCGCCGTGAGATTATTCCGATGAAAAAGAGCGGTGACAATGAACCAAAGAATCAGCGCCGAACTCCGCCGAAACGTCCCCAGCGTAAAAGTCACCGACGCCGCAACTGCCAAGACCAAGAACCCAAAAACATGACTAGGATCATCCCACAAATAGAGCGGATTGGGAAAGATTCCAAAGGTAGGATTTAGCGAAGCGTCAGAGATGACACCTTGATTCGAGAAGAGCTCAGCGCCGTACGGAATCAGCGCAAGAAAATGCCACACGAGAAAGCAGCCGAAGAAAATACGGAAAAGACCAAATTGAGAGTTCATCGATTAACGGAGTTGGAATTGATAATGAGGAGTCGCTTCACCATCACGAGCAGTGATCGTGATCTGAGGTTCACTCAGCGAGGGAAGCTCGAGTTCAGAAGAGAGAGGTGAGTCATCGGCCAGCACTTTCGAAAAGAGATGATCACGAAGTTCGTCAGGAAGTCGGGGCGCATATGCGAGTGCTGCGCCATAGACATTCCGACGTTGGTAAGGCCCTTTCAGTTGCGAGTAGCGCTCAGCGGTCAGCGGAATCTTGACTATCTTTCCATCAGCGTCAGTCCCAGTGATGATGAAGCTGGCCGCAAAAGGTTCATACCCTTCGGCTTCACAAAAAACCTTGGGATAGGGCGCGATCCCGGTCGCCAGACCAAGGCCGCGGATCGTCCGCGAACCCACGGCATGTCCGATGACTTGGAGCGATCCAAGTACGCCAATGAGGAGGGTGAGAGCAGTCGTAATTTTCATAATTTTGGAACGGTCTGTTTTTGGGTGTAGCAGGCCCAGCGCTTACGACAGCCGACGCAAGTGGGAGGGATTTTATGGACATCTTTGAAGGCCAACATCGCCCCAAAGTTCTCTTCACGTTGTTCGTCGAAGCCACAGTGCGCCGGAGATTTCTTCGGGTTGTGATAGGTCTTGAAGAGAATGTCCCACACCGGAAGGTCCGCATAATTCTGAGTGTGATGATCGTATTGATGATGCACCCGATGCGACTCCGGCCGTTGGAAAATAGGGCCCAGCCACCGAGGTGTGCGGATATTCCAATGGTAGAAATATTCCGCAATCGCGGTGAAGAAGGTGTAAATAACAGCCGACTCCACTGAGATCCCTAAGATGGCATAAGTCAGAGTCGCAGAGATCAGCGAATTAATCGTGATCTCAACCGGGTGCTTATAGAAGCTCGCCAGAATTTCGATGCGCCGAGTGGAGTGATGCAATTGATGGCAGAGCCGCCAGAAGAACTTCGATTCATGGCGAATGCGGTGCCACCAGTAGTAAACAAAGGTCGAGACGAAGTAGCAGATCGCCGCGCCGGTCAAATCTGAAAAACGGTCGCGAAAGTGAAAAAGAGAAGCGCCTTGAAACCAACGATCCCAAGTGAGACCCGCAACAACGATCACCCCAACCTGCGCTGTATTGATCAGCGCAACCCGGAGCCACCATCGTTTTGAAGTCGGTAACTCATTGGCTGGCCACAGCTTCTCGATCACCAAAAGAACGGCGGCAATCGCTGCGAGAAGTAAAATCATGCCAAAGGATAGGCAAGATCTCCCACCTTCCCTAATCGATGATAATGTTCACACCATCGATTTTCTCAATAATGCCTCGCCTGCCCCTCCGCTCTTCCCCCTATTCCAAAAGGAGAGCTTTCACAAAGTCCAAGGTCGCACGCGGCCCCATCACGCAAGCCTGATAAGCCTCCCCATCAGCCTCACAATGCAGCGAACACCAAATCCTCTCGCCCCCAAAACTCCAATCCGCCAACGCCATCATACTTGCAATACTCTCTGGATTCCAACGCGTGATCGTCACCTTCGTAAACGCCTGCGCCTCGGGATGCGAAGTAACCGCCACATTTGTCTCCACCGTATTCGGCCCCATATCGCCCTCCTTCACATTCCGCACCATCTCAGACTTCATCTCACTCTCCCACTGCTCCACCGTGAAATCCATCTCATCAGAAGTCAGCCTCTTCAAAATCTCAGGAGTCAGCTCCTTGAGCTTCTCAAGAAGCTCAAGATAGCCCCCACGGGGAATCTCAAAAGTATGGTCGCGCACCTGCTGGCTCCGCTCCCTCCTCAGCCTCCCCGCCTCCTCACGCTCTCTTGCCAACACCTCCAAATCAACCGGATCATGGGCCGGCCCAATCTCTTTCACAAACGCCTCCCAAAAAGTCCCCGCCCCCGTCCGCTGAATCTTAAGCAGCCGAAATCTAGAAATCCCAATGTCAAATTCATCACCTACGAAAACCACCGTACTTTGCTTCCCCGCTCTCAAGCTCGCCGAGAGTCGTCCCTCCCGCTGCCCAAAATTCGCCATCCCCATCCTCACCCCACCCAGATCATAAGGCGCCGCTTGAAAAAGACAGGTCACCTGATCCTCCGGCCCGAAATCCTCCTCAAGCATCCGCACCTCCTTCGGCGGTGAAACCTTCTTCTTCACCTCCAGCTCCAAGCCCGGCACATCTAGTAGCAAAACATCCCCCTTCAGCACCAGCACCCGACACTCCAACTCTCCCGCCAAAAAAACATCCCCAACCCCCAAAAAAAAATTCTCTTCCGGCAAAGACACCTTCGCCGTCAATCGCCCCTCCCGCTTCCAAAAATTCCCCGTCCCCACCCGGACACTCCCAACATAGGAACACGTCCCACTCTTCAATCTAATCTTCACGCCCGAACTTTGTCTGATTCAGGTCGTTTGGCGATCAGAGAAATTCATTCCACATCTCTCTGGTCACCCTTCTATAGAATTAGAAGAAAAATCTGGACACCTCGAGTTTTCCCAATTACTTCTTCTAATTACTTAGAAGAAGCTATGGCCCGCCCCAAATCAAAATACCCCACCGACCTCGAACTCGAGATCCTTAAAGTCCTCTGGAAAGAAGGTGAACTCAACGTCCGCCAAGTTCGCGAATTCCTCTCCGCCAGCGGACGCGACCTCGCCCACACCACCCTCATCACCATGCTCAATCTCATGACCGAGAAAAAGTATGTCAGCCGAAAGCCCAAGGCAAATTCCTATCTCTTCCGTCCCAAAGTCACTCAGAAAAAAGTCTCCCAAGGCATGGCCTCCGACCTTGTCACCCGCCTCTTCGGCGGCGACCCCTCAGCCCTCATGCTAAGCCTTCTCGATCACGAAACCCTCTCCACAGATGAGCGCGACCAACTTCTCGGCCTCATCGAAAAACATCGCACCGACCAACCCTAATTCCACCACCACCATGATTGCAAATCTCATCAACCAACACGCCGACCGCTTCACGCAAGTCAGCCTCCACTTCCTCTGGCAAGGCACCGCCATCTCCATCCTCGCAGCCCTCGCCAGCCGCTCCATCTGCAAAAGCCCCCGGCAAAAATCCGCCCTCTACCTAGCCTCCCTGTTCACGCTCTTCCTCTGCGTCCCCGTCACCCTCATGACCCTGACCAACCCATCACCCCAAGTCATTCCCACCTCATCACCGAGTGTAGAAATGATCTCTCCATCACCCCCGCTGAATTCAGATTCGACCGTCACAATCATCGCAACCGAATCCCCGCTTCCGCTCTCCTCATGGCTCGTCGGCATCTACCTCACCGGACTCCTTCTCATGCTCGCCCGCGTTATCCGGGGCTACCTCTGGAGCAGCAAAATCCGCCGAAACGGTCAACCCGTCATAGAGGCCCCATGGTCTGATGCCCTCACTCAAGCCGTCACCGCCATGAAGCTGCACACCAAACCCGTCATAATCTGGTCAAGTAACATCACCAGCCCCGTCGTCACCGGCATCCTTCGCCCCATGATCGTCCTCCCCGTCTCCCTCATGACCGGCCTTCCACAGGACCAAGCCATCGCCGTCCTCTCGCACGAACTCGCCCACCTCCGCCGCTTCGATCACCTCATCGTCGTCTTCCAGCGCCTTCTCGAAGCCCTCTTCTTCTTACACCCAGCCGTCTGGTTCCTCAGCCGCCGGCTCGATCAAGAACGCGAAAAAGCCTGCGACGACCTCGTCGTCAACTCCGGCCACAACCGCGCCGACTACGCCGAAGCCCTCGTCAAAATCGCCAGCAACCAACAAACCACCCTCGCCCTCGCCGCCGCCAAAAACACCCACCTCAAAGAACGCATCTTCCGCATCCTCAACCACCCCCAACCCACCACTGTCCGCGTCAACCGAGGCGGGTGGCTCACCATAGCGGCGGCCATCGGCGCCTTGGGATTCTTCTCCCTCTCTCCGGCTCATTCGCAAGAAAAGGAAGCCGATGAGAAGCCCACGAAAGCAAAATTCTCTCCCCAAGAGAAAAAGCTCCAGATCGTAATTCCCAAAATTGACTTTACGAATACACGTCTCGAAGAGGCCATTGAATTCCTCAGAATCCGATCAATCGAACTTGATCCCACCCCGCAAGCTGAAGGTCGAGGACTGAACTTCATGGTAAGATCAACATGGCCCAACGAGGAGCCAAAAATTTTAAAGATTGATCGCCTTGTCGCCAAGGATTTCACCATCCAGCAAACGCTAGAGGCCATCTGCAAAAAAACCAACACGCGCTACAAGATCGATGAGTATGCCATCACAATCCTCTCAGGTCCCAAAACTGAGGACGAAGATATCGTGCAAAGAAGATGGCAGACCCATCCCAACTTTCTCGCCCTAATATCAGCGGCCGGAATCGACCCGGAATCCAAATCTCTTGTGGAACACCTGGAAGCTCGTGGAGTCTCTTTCGGGCTACATGCAGCGGCATCATACCTCAGAAGCAGCAGCTCATTGATAGTCCGTAACACTCCGGAAAATATAAAACTCATCGATGACATCGTGAAGGCCACCGTGGATCCTGAAAAATTAAAGGAAGAGAAAGAGGCTCGTGAAAAAAATGACAGAGAACTTCAGGCAATCATCATTCCAAAAGTCGACTTTCGAGAGACAACCCTACAGGAGGCTGTTGATTTTCTTCGCCTCCGAGGTCTCGAGTTAGACCCAGCCAAGAAAGGAATCAACGTCAACATTTTCAGAGAAGACAGAAACCTGTCTCAAAGAAAAATTGAATCCCTCGAACTTGTAAACGTTCCCCTCCTCGGAACCCTTCAATACATCTGCCAGATTTGCAAAGCACGCCTCATCGTCGAGGGGCGTAACATCTCCATCTTCCCGCTTAACGAAGAGACCGAGGAAGAAAAAGCGGCAAAGGCCGCGTGGCAAAAGAAGATCGAACCCCTTAACAAGATCATCATTCCCGAGATCCGCTTTGAAGAAACCACCCTCGCTGAAGCAGTGAAGTTCATAAACCAGCAGGCACTTCAACATGATCCCAACAAAAAAAGATTCAATATTACCATCTCAGAGGACGCGAAGAAACTCGCTCAGACCAAAGTCATCCGCCTCCACATCACAAAAGTTCCTCTCAATGTCGCTCTCAATTACATTTGTGACGCCAGCGAGACCCGATACACCATCGAAGGCCGCAAGATCTCCTTACTGCCCTTGAAAAAATAGGCCCAGTCTTTCCCTCCCCAAAAGCCGCGCCTCCGGGACCCGGCTTTTTTCTACCCTCAAAGCTCACCACTCTCGCTCAATCCCAACTTCTGCTTCTCGTGAAATCCGCAGTAGGGACAGTCCGTGATTCGCCACACCGGGAAGAGCCGGAGAAGAGTAAAATTTACCATAATGGGAACCATCGCCAAAGCAAAGGTTCCGATACTCACACTCAAATTTCCACCAAACCCGCCGACCAAGTAGATCACCACCGGCATCAGTAAAAACCAAATCACCACCGTCGTCACATATCGGTCCCGAATAAAGCAAGCCACCGGATGAATCCTCGCCGCCCTACTCCCAATATTAATCAAGGGCTTCTCACACTCCGGGCATTGGAGAACAGATCGATTTGGCATCAGAATTACAAACCGCAGCACTTTTCCACTCCCTCCTTGCCGGAGCACCATCGTTTTCACAAGCTATTCACCATACCTATCAAATTCAAACTATGAACTCCCTCACCGCTCGCCTTCTCACAACCGCTCTTATCTTACTCTTTGCTTTCCCGGTCGCCTCGTTCGCTGATGACGACACCCTCACCCGTAAGTCAGCCGTCTTTGCCAAGCTTAAGATCAAGCTTCCCGAGATCAAACTCAACAATACGACCATGGAGGAAGCCATCGAGTTCCTCCGCCTCCGCTCCATCGAGCTCGACACCGAAATAAACGACCAAAAGAAGGGCCTCAACTTCCTCTTCGCTCAAGCCAACGATGGTCCCCAAATCAAGGACTCCATCATCGATCGCCTCGATGCCCATGACATGTCCATCTTGGAGATCCTCAACCTCGTTTGCCTAAAAACAGAAACCCAATATCACGTCGATGAGTTCGCCATCGCCATCCTGCCAATTGTCCCAGAAAAGTCGAAGGACAGCTCTCCTGAATTCAAAATGATCCAGCGCAGATGGACAACCCCACCCAACTTCCTCGACTACATCACCTCCCCTGCTGGTAAACTCGCACGCCTCGATACCGCCACTCTCCTAAAAGCGCTCGGAGTCAGCTTCCCTCCTAGCGCCTCCGCCTCCTACCTCTCCGCCAGCCACACCCTGATCGTCCGGAACACCCCCGAAAACCTCCACCTCATCGACGGCATCGTCAAAGGTTCTCTCGATCCTGAAGGCACGCTCAAAGAACGCCAGGCCCTCGACAACATCATCATCCCCGAAATATATCTCAACAACTCCACCCTTGAAGAAGCAGGCGAGTTCCTCCGCCTTCGCTCCCTCGGGCTCGATCCCGCTAAAAAGGGCGTCAACATCAACTTCCTCGGAGACGAAAAACTCCCCGCGAAAATCATCTCCAGCCTCCAGCTCAAAAACGTCCCTCTCACCACGGTCCTCCGCTACCTCTGCGATAAAACCCAGACCCGTCTGATTATCCAAGGACGCAACATCTCCATTCTTCCTGAAAAAAGGTAACAGTTATCGGCCGGGAGGGTTTGAGCATTAGTGGCTAGCTCACCGTCCCTGCTGATTCCTCAATCTCCTATTGGTGATAAGCCCCAGGATAAGCGGGGCACTGACTCACAAGGTCTTCATGCACGCCGTCTGCCGCGAGCTTTCCTTTCTCCAGGAATAGAATACGCGGAGCTTGGCGAAGAAGGTCGATGGCAAGTGCACTTGAAGCTCTTCAAAATCGCGGTGCGAATCAAAGTGAGTGTGAGGCGCGTGTTGCTGGAATTTGCGAGTTCGTATCCGCGCAGGGAGCTCTTTGAGAAGTGCGTCAGTAACTTGGGAAAGCTAGACAAAATGCCCGCCTAGCAACTGGTCTGAATTTTGCAAAGAAAGTCTCCGGGTTGGCAGCCCCTGAAGCGGAGCTATCGCTGGAAATCATGGGGAAAGTGAAAACGGCTGTGAAAATGCCGTAACGAGGGCCACCTGATCGGAAAAAACTGGAATTGAACCCGTGTCCGCCAATTTGCCGGTCAGACCGGGCTGCCCGTCCAATGCGCGCGTCTATCGGTGAAAGCAAGACACTCCTCTTTCAAGATAGGAAGCCCGAAAATTTAAAGATAGCGAGCAAAGCTGTGAAGAGATCGGGCTGAAGGAGGCGACTCTACGATCACAAAAAACCCACCGCAGCAGATGCTCCGGTAGGTTTTAGAAAGATTAATGATGTTTGCGGTTACTCGCTCGTTCCTGGCAACTTGATCTTGTCAGCAGCTTCAGCGGCTTTCTTCTTGGCTGCTTCAACGGCGCCGGAGACACCTTCACTGACTGCTTCAGTGGCTTCGCCAGCTTTATCGGCAGCGGCTTCACCGGCTCCTTCGACTGCTTTTTTGGCTTCTTCGACCTTTTCGGCGGCGCTGTCCTTGAGCTCTTTCATCTTATCGGTCGCGCCTTCGACGGCACCTTCGGTAGCCCCTTTCGCTTCTTCGATCTTATCAGCAGCGCCATCGACAGCTCCGGCGGCGTTTTCTTGGAGACCTTTGACGGTCTCACCAGCTTTATCTCCGGCTTCTTTGAGTGTTTCTCCAGCCTTATCCTTCGCATCGCCAGCTGCTTCACCGGCCTCTTTTACCTTCTCGTCGACTTTGTCGCCGACCTTGGTGGCTGTTTCTTTGGCGTCATTTGCAGCAGAGTCAGCGGCGTCTTTGGCCTTTTCTTTGGTCTCTTCACTGCAAGACATTGCGAAGAATGAGATTCCAGTGAGAGCGGAGAGAAGGATGGTTTTCGTTAATTTCATGTTGGTTATGTTTGGGGGTTCTTGTGAACCATGAACATTTTTTTCATAAAATTACAAGACATATTGCAAGCAAGGTGATTTTGCCCAGTCGGCAAAAGACCACTACAAGCCAAAGTGTTGCAAGAAACTCTCGGCATCTTGGCCAACTCGTTCGATCTCAGTATCAACGGCCTCCAATTGCGTTTTCAATCCGCCATCTTCTGAGGCTTTTCGCAAGGTGAGGAGCTTATTGAGGTAGCTGAGACGAAGCGCCGCTATTTTGGCATCGAGTTCTTTCTTCTCGCGAGCTTGGCGCTCTTTCGCTTTCGCTAAGTCATCAAAGACGTCTTGAGGAAAACCACTGAGGTTAATTTCTCCACTCAGATCTCCATTTTGCGGAATCTTTTCTTCAAGTGTCTGGTAGGGATCATCGAATCTGCTCTTGTTGTTCTTAGAGAGGAGGCGAAACCAGCTAGTCACGTCTGAGAGGAAGGAGTCGCGATTTCCGAGGAGATATTTGTTGTAGTCGTCCACTTCCTTGGTGACGAGGCGACGGCCGATTCCACGTAATTTGGTGACTTGTCCGCTTCCAGTGCCAGCGTCGTTGATGGCAGCGGCAGGGACGGAATCGGCATCAGTACTCCATTCGATCAGGAAGCCGGTGGCATTCCCCGCCTGTGGCTTGGCGTCATCCCATCCCGCTCCGGCTGATGCCTGGAGATAGCGAAGTGAGCGGGCCGAGGGGCCATCATTTGGTGAGTTGGGGGCCCAGTAGGCTTTTTCCCAAGGTTCGCCAGTGACCCAGAACCAAGTTTCATTCTTAAGACGGCCTCCAAGCCAAGCGGATTGCTCAGGGAGCAGGGCGCTTTTGAGGAAATCACGAATGAAGAATGCTTCCAATGTCTCAGAAACCACTGCGAGGTGTCCGTCTGCGCTGCTGGCGATGAGGTCGGCTTCGTCCCAGGAGTCTGCTTTCTGCACGTAGAGATAAGTGCGGTTTTGGTGGACGACGGTGGTGGGAGGCCAGGCGGGGCTCGGGGAGCCTAAGGTCGGGACGAGACGTGTCAGCTGGGAGGCCAATGATCCCGCGTTCTTGCCATCCTTCGACCATTGGATGACGAACGGATTTTTCTCAGCATTCGGCCGCGCTCTGATCACTCCGGTATTACTGAGAGAAGCACATGAGCCCAAGGTGGTGCCGGGATCTTTGAATTTCCAGGGCTCTCCGGTGACCCAGGTCCAGTTTCCGCGTCCCTGGGCACCTCCGCCGATCCAGACACGCTTGAGGTCTCCCTTCATATACCTAGAGAGGACATCAATGTCAGCTTGAGAAGTCGGAGTGGCGAGGTGACCTCCGTGGAGCTCAGCGAATTCAGCGGCCTCTGACCATGTCATCGGACTATCGACGAAGAAAAGAAAGTGACTGGTCCGATCAATGGTATTGTCAGGAAAGCGATCTCGCCTTCCATTGAAAAGTGCGGTGCGGAACTCAGCGAGCCGCTCCATGGGGGTTTTGGCATTCTCGATGGCAAGTATCTTTTCGCGCTCGATTGCTCGGGCGGCTTCGCGGACCTTTTCCTCTTCGGCCAGCTTAGCGAGCCTAATGGCATCCTGCTTTGCTTTCTGACGCGCGGCTTCGCGCTCTGATTCTTCGTTCCTGTCCTTGACCTCGGTGGCATCGCGCTCGACAGCAAGCCGGGCCTGCTTCTTTTCGTGGAGACCCCAAGTAAAAATAATGATGGGAATGAGAACGGCAATGATGATCAGATTCCTGATAATCGGCCAGTTGCTGCCACCTGATACCGCGATCGGAGCGGGTGAGGGAGCAACACTCGCCGGTGCCTCACCCTTCTCAGGGGGAGAATCGGGAAGAGGCTTGAGCCTAGACTTGGGCTGGGGCTCACTCCCAGCTGCAGGCAAACGGACGAGCTTAGGTTTACGAGAGTCAGTGTTGGAATCCTTGGCGGAATCATCGCTGCTGAGGCGGCGCTTTAGAGTCATTGCCTTGGCTTTATCGGAGCCGGAGCGCAGGGTTCGTTGGCCACTTGTGCCGAGAGTTGGGAGGATTTTCTGCAATTCGTCGGCCATTTCATCGGCACTTTGATAACGAAGGGAAGGATTCCGGCGCGTGGCCTTTTTGAAAATAGCGTCAAGTCGGGCGTCACACTTGGTGACAGAAGAAGGCGGAGTCGCCGGTTCCTCTGGCATTTTCCCGGTGAGGAGTTGGTAGAGGATCACTCCCACCGCGAAGAGATCCGAAGGCACCCCCACTGCGGAGGCGCTCGAAAGAATTTCAGGGGCAGCATAGCCGGGCGTGCCGAAAATAGGGCCGTCATGGTCTTCTTCAGAATCACTGGCTGAAGCCAGGCCAAAATCTCCGATCTTGGGCTTGGCATTAGGATCAAGAAGAATATTCGCAGGCTTGATATCACGATGGATGATTCCGGATTCGTGGGCATGTCCGAGTCCGCGACAGATTCCGAGAATGAGCTCCACCGCCGCCGTCTGGTCAATCGCCTTCTCGTAGCAGGAATAGTAGAGCGACTTACCCGCCACAAGTTCCATGACGATGTAAGGCATTCCGCCCGCTTCACCAAAGTCATAGATCCCGATCAAATTGACATGGTTCAGTTTTGCCATAGAACGAGCTTCGGTCTGAAACTGATTCCGAAATGATGGATCTTCGCCGAACTCCTTGGGCAAGAGTTTGATCGCAACGGCTCGGTCGAGTGAAAGTTGCGTGGCTTTATAAACAGCACCCATGCCGCCAGTGGCGATCAGGGAAGTGACTTCGTATCCATCAAGAAGCTTACTGAGCTCTGAGGGTTCCGGGGGATCAAATTGGATGGGGTCGCTCATGAGATTGGGTAGGGGTGGGGAGAGTGGCGAATCAAGCGATCTGCGGCAATCCTTGATTTTAGGATAAAGCGCATTCACCCTCATGCACAGCGATCATGAACGAGGAATTAATCTATGCGACTTTAGGCGAAGAGGGTTTTACCCGCCTGACTCACGAATTCTACAAACGAATGAAAGTGGATGATCTCGTGGGTCAGATGTATCCCGATGATGATTGGGAGGGCTCCGAGGAGCGCCTCCGCGACTTCCTCCTTTTCCGCTTCGGAGCTGACCAAAGATATCTGGTCAAACGCGGCCATCCCCGCCTGCGCGGACGCCACATGCCCTTTAAAATCGGCGTCGCCGAGCGTGATCGCTGGATGGAGCTCATGGGCGAGGCCGCCGATATCGTGATCGCCGACGATGGCATCCGCACCTCCGTCATGGAATTCTTCGCTCAAGTGGCAGACTTCCTCCGCAACCAACCTGAAGACCCAGCAGCCCATGCCTGATTCACTTTTAAAGCAACGGCTCCCAGTCGTGATCCTCCTAACGGTGATCGCGATCATCTCGGTGCTGGATTGGACCCTCGGTTTCCAAACCTACAAGATGGTCCCTGCCGATATCACGAAAGCTTGGGCAAATGCCAGTCAGGGCGACTTTTCAGGAAGCACCTATCATGATCTCGCCACCACTCTGACCGCCGGCTTCCTCCATGGCGATATGAGCCATCTCACCACAAACCTGCTTTTTCTCTGGCTCTTTGGGGTGGTGGTGAATGAGCTCTGCGGCTGGCGCTGGATGCTCGCCGCCTTCCTCATCACTGTCATTGGTGGCTCAATCGGCCAGACTCTCCTCGATCCAAAGAACCCAATCCCCGGCCTCGGCGCGAGCGGCGGACTCATGGGATTGATGGGATTCTATTTCGGCCTAGCTGCCCACCGCCCCCGGCCGGACTCACACGTCTGGCCGGTGTCCCGCCCGGTCAGCTCGACACAGCTCGCGGCGGCAGGGATCGTGAGCGTCGTTCTCGATTTCATCGGGATCGCTGATGGCGTCCAAGGCATCGGCTTTGGCGCTCACATTGGCGGCTTCGTCACCGGCATGTTTCTGAGTCTCATCGCGGACCGATTCGTCGACTAGGAGGATCGATAAGCCGTTTCGTGATAGCCCTTTTCGTTAGGCCCAAGGAAAAGGCGGGAGTAAATCCGAAAGATGACAAGGCCATCGATGATGAAGTTTAAAACGATGAGGGAAAGGAGCAGGAAGTCAGTTTCATGAATATGCCCCAACATGATGTCTTCACCGATAAAAGTCGGCGTCACCGGGAAGCCCGCGAGCCCAAGGCAGCAAATCGCGAAAATAAACCCCATGTGAGGATGGTCGTGAACATGACCATGAAAGCGCGAGAGGCTGATCTCTTTCACCAAGCCTCGCAGACGCTTTAGAATCGTAAGCCCGATGAAGCCCGAGACCGCAATCCCGCTCAGGTAGAGATACACTTGGCCAAGTTCGAATTCCTCGTTGAAGCTAAAAGCGAGCGCTTGGTAGAGCTGATTCACCCCGATCAAAACCCAAGCATTCAGGGCCGAGCGACGAGTCGCAAAGGCTTGCAGAATGAAAATTAAGCCCGCGAAGGCAAAGGCCTCGGGCAGAAAGGCAAGCACCCAAGCAGGGACATCCTCACGATGATAGACCGCCCACACTCCCATCAAAAACGGCGGCAGAGCCATCGTGTAGGTGTTTTGAATCCCGAGTTTCGCAAAGACTCCACCCACTTTTTTCAAAGGCAACCAGAGGAGGCGATACAACAAGTTATCCAGATTCAGCTCCTTCATCCCGAGCACAAAGAAGGACAGCTTCAGCCGATTCCACCGCCCCTCGCTACTCTGTGAAACCGGCTTCTGAAAGTGGAAGAACTGGTTTTGAATCCGATAATTCAAGATCGAGGGAGAGACCAGAAGTTGGTAACTCCGCAGGAGAGCATTGCAGATGACATGGAACATCGCGAGCTCATGGAGGCCGAGCGCCACCTCGATAAACATGACCCCAATCTGAGCCATCGAGGAATAGGCAATCTGTGTTTTAATCGTGGACTGCACCCGGGCAATCAGCGTCGTTGCAATCGCGGTCGTAAGGCCGATCAAGCCAACGATGATGCAAAAAATAACATTGTCCTGCCAGAGAGGCGACGTTCGGATCAAAAGGAAGATCCCGATATGAACCGAGAGCGAACCATAGAAAATCGCACTGGATGGAGTCGGACCCTCCATCGCCCGGGGGAGCCAAGACGAGAACGGAAGCTGCGCAGACTTCACCATCGCAGCCACGAGAAAGGTCACCGGGATGAAGAACTCATAAAACCCACGAGCCATGATATGCGGCTGCGCAGTGCTCAGGTTGCTCATTTGATCAAAGCTCACACTGTGCCCGAAGAAGTGGTGAGAGGCCCAGATTCCAAGGAGCATCGAGATATCAGCGACCCGATAAAGTGAGACCACCTTGACCGCATTCTTAACCGGGAGATAGCGGTCGCGATAGAAGCCGATCAGAAAAAAGGAAGTGATTCCGATAATTTCCCAACCCACAAAAACCACCTCCAAATTCCCCGCCAACAGCAAAACCATGAGACCGAAGTAAAAGAACTTTAAGGTATTAAAAAACCGCTTAAAGCCTTTTTCACGGTGCATGTAAGTTTTGCCAAATTTAACGATGACTCCGGTGAGGAAGGTCGAAAGCAAAATGTAAGCGAGCCCATAGCCATCGAGAAAGAAATTGAACGCAAAGTCTAATTCCTTGGACTGATAAAGCACGGGCCCTTCCAACACAAAAGGCCTGCGCCCCTGAGCAAGCCAGCCCACTAGGAGCACGAAGGCGGTGATGAAATTCACGCACAAGCCAAAGAAGGCGGAGCTGAAAATGGGCTTTTCCTGATGGTTTGAAAAAAGGAAGCCAATCCCGAGAGCCGCCATGGGCGCTGCGAGAAGAAGATAGATGAGATTTTCCACAGTAAGAGAGAGGTCAAAATTTAAGAGCTCTCCGAGCCATAAACGTGAACCGGAAGGTTCTCGCGGGTGGCGTCGAGGATATGATTGGACTTCATTTCTGGATGACGATTGATCAGCTCTTTAGTATCCTGAATCTTGGTCACTGTTGTTTGCGGCGAATACTTTTGAAATTCACCATCGCGGTACAGATACAGTTCCCGGTCTCGCGGCGAGGAGGCCACCAGATGAATCCAACCCTTGTTAAACCATTCGCGGTTGGCCGGGCTTTTCTCTAAAATAGCGAGAATGATCTCTGGATCAT
>JAVCKV010261693.1:0-15163 GCA_032274145.1 Herpochondria borealis
TTGATGTAAAACAAAGTCGGACGCTGAATTATTTTGTTATAACTCAATTTTACATTGCTAAAATTCTTTAATTTTCTCGAAAGAATAATACTTGGTAAAAAGTTAACATAGTCATTTGTAAAATCTAAATCGTTTCTATCATTAAATGCTCCTGCAATATCTGTTGACTCATATCTTGCACCAGCGACTAAACTATATTTTTCTGCAAAACCAATGTTAAAAGAAAGATAACCTGCAAAAACATTTTGATCATATTTAAAGATATCCGTTCTAGCATCGTCAATGATATTCGTCGTTTCATTTAGAGAAGAGTAATCACTATCAATATCTCTTAAAACTGTTTTTGCACCAATCTCCATTTTTAAAGTTTTGGAAAACGGATGGGTGTAATCCACTTGAAAAGTAGTTTCTAAATTTTTACCATCATTTTTATTTAACTCATCCAATATTGGAAAATCAGTTTGTGTAACATCATTCTCCCGGTCATTCGTATTACCACTTATTTGCACGGCGAAGATTAATTCTTGCTCTGGCTTTTTATATTTTTTGGTAAAATCTGTCGTCCAATCATATCCACTAAACAAAGAGTTCCCTTGTAAGTTGCGACTATATTCTTGGAAAATATTTTGCACAGGATCGCTATAACTTAAGTTGGTATTTCCATCCGTATTGAAGGTAAATCCATTCAGAGAAAAAGATGAATTGATACTACTATAAGCATTGATGTCATAGAAAGCACCGACTCTTGCGTTGAATCCTAAACGACTCGTTTCAGTGAGTCCATCTTGTTTAAAAATTCTTTCTACATTTTCTATTTGATCAATTCTAGTAAATTCTAATGTGCCATCTCTTGGCCAAGAGTAATAAGAGGAGGCACTTCCATTCATTCCAAAACGACCACGTGCAACATTCAAACTTGCAACTCCACGATTTTGTCGAGTCCCAATTCCTACATCAACTGAACCACTAATTCCTTCAATACTTTTTTTCTTCGTAATGATGTTTACGATTCCTGCGCTTCCTTCTCCATCGTATTTTGCCGAAGGCGATGTGATCACTTCTACTTGTTTGATTTGATCCGCAGGAATTAATTTGAGGGCATCTGCTACGCTACTTGCAAAAGTTCCAGATGGTTTTCCGTTGATTAAAATTCGAATATTTTGACTTCCTCTTAACGAAACATTTCCATCCAAGTCAACTGTCAACATCGGAACCTTCCGTAAAACTTCTGCGGCATCTCCACCTGCATTCGTAATATCTTGATCGGCGTTGTAAACAATTTTATCTACCCTATTTTCAATCACAGAACGTTCAGTCGTAACTGTCACTTCATCTAAAGCAACATTATCTTGACTTAATAAAACGTCCTTTAAATTGATGTCTGGCTTTTTCTTGGTGAGTTCTATATCTTTCACCACTTTGGTTTCATAACCTAGGAAAGAAAATTCAACATTGTATTTCCCCAACTTCACTTCCGCTAATTTAAACTTGCCATCATCCTCTGTAATGACACCATCTAATTGCTGTCCAAATTCTGCATTGACTAAAACGACTGTTGCAAATTCAACAGGTTTCTTAGTAGACTCGTCAATTAATTTGCCTGTAATCTTACCTGTGATTTTAGGGCCTTGATTTGCTCCACCGCCCCAGCCTTGGGCATTTATAAAAGAGACTGAAAAGAGTAGCGATAGAAAGAGTAGTGATTTTTTCATACGTTGTTTTATTTTGATCAATGGTTCTTCAACAAAGGCGAAGGTAGTATGTTTAGCTTTTCTATTTTTTCTTTTTCTATGAAAATATATTTTTCATGGATAAAAAGTTGGATACAAAGAAGTAATTTTATGAAGCGATGGTACTATGTTGAATACATTAAGTAGTAGACTGCAAACCCATTTTTGTTGTTGGAACATTCTAGTAAGTTTTGTCATTGTTCATTTTTTTCATTGAAAAAAAAACGAACCAAAATTCTAGTCTATTCCAATTGCTCCGCAGGAATCGACCCTGATCACGCGCTTACTGTTTTTGGCTAAGATTCTTTTCATTATTTAACTCCTATTTTTTGACCAGAAAAATGTGCGTGCAATTAAACTTTTATTGCTTTACTTTGCTAAGAATAAAAAGAAAGAAACTGAACTTTAATTCATCTTTTTCTTTTATCCACTATAACCAACATAAATTTTATTTCTTTTTCAAAAAAAATCTTACAATGAAAAACCTTCTTTTTCTACTAATGACATTATCACTTCTAATCAGTTGCAATTCTAATTCATCAACTGAAGGGAACAGCCAAAATACTACTGTCGTAGATACCGCAATAGAGATTAAAGACACTAGTACTTTACCTATTGACAAAATCAAATTACCTGAAGGATTTAAAATTGAAGTGTATGCTAATGATGTTTTAAATGCTCGTTCGTTAGCCTTGTCGCCTGAGGGAACTTTGTATGTTGGTACTAGAAAAGGGGAAGGTAAAGTTCATGCAGTTAAGGATACCGATAACAATAAAAAAGCAGATAAGCTTTATGTATTGGCTGAGGGATTAAATATGCCAAATGGGGTAGCAATCAAAGATGGTAATCTTTATGTAGCAGAGGTGAGTACAATTCATAAATTCACTGATATTGAAAATAATTTATCCGCTCCAAAGTCAGAAGTGATTTATGATAAATATCCGACTGATGGTCATCATGGTTGTAAATATATTTCTTTTGGTCCTGACGGAAAATTATATATCCCAGTTGGTGCGCCTTGTAATATTTGCGAATCTGAAAAACGTGTGTATAATACTATAACTCGAATTAATGATGATGGAACGGGTTATGAAATTGTACAAGAAGGGGTTCGAAATACGGTTGGTTTTAATTGGCATCCTGATACAAAGGAATTATGGTTTACTGATAATGGTCGAGATATGATGGGCGATGATATTCCTGCTTGTGAATTAAATCGAGCAGAGAAAGATGGAATGCACTTCGGTTTTCCGTATTGTCATCAAGGTGATTTGCCTGATCCTGAATTTGGAAAGAAAAAAGGTTGTGATGGTTTTACGGTACCTGCTAAAAATTTAGGTGCTCATGTTGCTCCACTTGGAATGGAATTTATCCCTGCGGGAAATTTTCCGAAGGAGTATGAAAAACATATCCTAGTGGCAGAACATGGTTCTTGGAATCGTACGGAGAAAAGTGGTTATCGAGTGATGTTGGCAAAATTGGAGGGTAACAAAGTCGTTAGTTACGAACCGTTTGCAGAAGGTTGGTTGGAAGGTCAAGAGGCTTGGGGACGACCTGTGGATATGGAATTTATGAAGGATGGTTCTTTGTTGGTTTCGGATGATAAGGCGAATGCGGTTTATCGAATTTATTATGCGGGATAGATAGTAATTAGATATCTCCTTCGAGCTGTCGAAAAATATAGATTTTTCTCTGTCGGAGTTCAACTTGCCCTCTAATTTGACCAGACTTGTTTAAATTTGAGGGCAAGCTGAACTCCGACAGACTCAAGTCAATTCGAGTAACCTGTAAATGACTTGTTATAATTTTACTCGTCGGCTAAAGCCAACGCTACTTCCCCATTGCCTTTTTCAACTTCTCAAAAATCACTTGATTTTTTCCAGTATAAAAAGATTTCATCACATCGTCTTTTTCTCTACTCGTCAAATGAAATGAAATCGATGCCCGTTGTTTTTCCTCATTAGAAGGATGATAAATAAATCGAACGACATCAAACATATCCTCTCCTAACAGATCATATACGAAACCAATATTAGTGTCTTGCTCGTAATCTTGGAGCCCTAAAATTTGTCCTGCAATACCTAAAGGATTAAGCATCGCTTCTATCGCACCTTGATCATCGTTAGGTTCGATTTCTTGAACTTTTACTTGGGCACTTACTTGCAGTAAAACGACACCACTTGTATTTTCTTGAATCCAATCTTTAAACACATGAATAAAACGAGTCGCAGAATTGATTCCATAATTGTCTCGAAACCCTGCATCCATAACTTCTATTCCTGGATTACTTGGTAGGTAAACATTAGGTAACACATAAGGATAAGTCGCATTCATTCTTAGTGCCGTGGTGAACAACAAATTCTCTGCACCTTGATCTTTAAACGTTCTTCCAAAATCTACGGCATCAATTTCTACGGCATCAGGTTGTTCAACTCCAATTGGCGCAATCGTCATATAAGAAACTCCTTGTGGAGAAATGATTAAACGCCTGCCATCATTTACAATCGAAGGAGTTACAAACATCATCGGAATTATTCCTTGTTCTTCAGGTTCTTTATAGTCTTTTATTTTTTGAGGAAAAACATGTTCTGTATTTTCATTGAAGTGTTTTTCAAAAACATAACCTCTATCTTTTCTATAAGTGTGACCACCCGTTTCAAATTCTGCCCAAGGCAAAAAGAGATCGTTAGAGACAATCGTAAAGGCAATAGAATTAAGTAAATCTTTTGAAATATTGTCGAGATATTTTTCCTCATAAATATCAATAGCTTCTCCTCTTTCTTTTCGAAGATATAACTCGCGAAGATATGCTGCACCAATTAATCCACCAGATGCTCCCGTCATCAATACGGAATGTGACAACAATTCTTGATCGAGTAATTTATCACTTTCTTGCAAAACTCGCATTGCCCAAACTGCCGCACGCAGTCCACCACCACTTACACAGACGACGACCATTTTAGGTTTTTCTTCTTTTCCTTTAAATTTATTTTTCCAATTATTTAAAGATCGAATCGTTGCTTCTTTATCTTCTTTTACATTTTCGGGAGAACAGATTTTTTGCAAATCTGCATATTGATAAGGTGCAAGAGTTGTGTTATAATCCATTCCATAACCTTTATTTTTATGGTTAAAACTTTCATTTTTTGTCAAAAAATTTATTCCAACAACTATCAAAATAAAAACGGTAATTCGCCATCGGTCAAACCAATATGTAATCGCACCAGTCAACGCAATCACTACGCTCAATAAAATAAAAATACTCGCTCCAGCAGGTATTCTAAAAACAGGATAATCAATCAAAAAGCTCAACACCACCAAAAACACAAGAGAAAATAACTGAACGATTAATGCATTTAAATGATTCTGTTTAAAAACACGTAGCAGTAATCTGTAATCATAATGTTGAACACTTCGCACCAATCTCGGCCGTAAAGACTCTGTTAAATAAGTATCGACTCTCCAACGAGTTTCTCCCCTTTTAATATTTTGGATTCTATCTAGTCTTCTATTGGGCGCCATGCTCTCGATGAGATTGGGCGGTGGCAATCTCTTTTGCTTTCCTCCGAAATTAAAAATGTCTTTATTGGTAAATCGAAAATAAAAAGAAGAGAGAGATAGTAGAAGAACAAATCCTAAAAGAAATCCAGAGCAATTAATAAACACAGTTTGATTATCCCATAATTCAAAATTCCTTTGAAAACTAATGGTATACGTAAAATAGAAAACTAAAAAGGTAAGTGGTACAATGAAATTATTGAGAATGAATTTTGTAAAAGGTCTTTTCATAGATGCCAAAAAAGGAAAGTGATGTGCATCTAGTAAATACGTTGTTAGGTTCCATGTCATAAAAAACCCACCGAACGCAACACCTAATAAAAAGAAACTTTTGAAGCCAACTTCTCCCATATATTCAGGAGAGAGAAATAGATATTTGATTCCGTATAACTGTGCTAATGTTCCCGTCAATAAGAGTATCAACAAAACCCATGTGATAATCAATAATAGATTATTTCGCAAATGAAGAATCAACAGTTGCAAAGGAAAAGAGAAAAATATGTCGTTAATCCATTTCTTCATCTGTAGGGAGGATGTGTGATTTGAAATCTGTGATTTGTTATTTGTAATCTGTTTCATCAAAATCTGAAAAACAGATTACAGATTTCAAATCACAAATCACAGACTACTTAACAGGTTCTTCGGTTTCTAATTTGATGACTCGGATAGTTTCGATTTTGGTCTCGCTCATTAATTCCAAAATAAATCGGTAACCATCCAATTCCATCTCTGCACCTTGTTCTGGAATAGTAGCAGTCGTCGTGACGATATATCCAGAGAGTGTTTTATACTCGCCTTCGGGAATATTGATAGCTTCGTATTTTTCATTCAACAAATCAATCTCCAATCTTCCTGAGAATATAAACTCCGTTTCTGACACCTGTGTTTCAATATATTCCTCCTGATCGTGTTCATCTTCGATTTCTCCGAAGATTTCTTCCAAAATGTCTTCCAAAGTGATGATTCCTGCTACTCCTCCATATTCATCCACAACACATGCGATAGTCGTTCCTGTGCTGATAAATCGATTCATCAAATCTTGCGCCTTCATCGCTTCTGGCACAAAAGGTATATTTAAAATAAGTTTGCGAATGTCTTTTGGTTTTTTCAACATCTGAGAATGATGTACATAACCTAACACATTATCAATATCATCTTCTGTTACGATAATTCTTGAAAGCTTCGTTTCTCTAAATGCTTGCTTCAAATCTTCGATGTCATCTGACACATCCACATCTTCCACTTCCGGTCGAGGGACCATACATTCTCGGACTCGAACATCCCGAAGCTGCAAAACATTTTCAATCAAATCAGTATCCACTTCACCCTCTGCATCAGTCACAGAGCTACGAATAAAATCTCCTAAATCTATTCTCGTCAATGCATTTTCAACTACAGCAATTTCAGTTTTCAAAACTACTCTCAGTAAGTAATTTGATAATTGAATCATCACCCAAGAAACAGGAGTCAATAACCATTGAATCAATCTCAAAGGATAAGCTAAAAAATATAACACATCATCTGCAAAAAGTCGAAAAAGTGTTTTGGGTAAAAATTCTCCAAAGACTAAAACAATCAAAGTAATAAAAATCGTACTGACAAATAAAAAACTAAAAGAATCTTCTCCACCTAAATTACTACCAAACCAACTCCCAGCTAGAAGTGTCGTCATCAATGTAGTAAAAATTACAAGAGCAATGTTATTACCTACTAACATTGTCCCTAAGAAAGCTGCTGGCTTATCATAAAACCGTGCTAAGATACCTCCTCTACGAGAGCCTTTAATTTTCTTTAATTCAACTCGCAGTTTGTTTGCAGAAACAAATGCAATTTCAGAACCTGAAAATAATGCTGATAAAAATAAGAAGAGGATGATTAATGCAATGGTAGAAAAATAACTTTTTGGTCGTTCGACAATTTGTAAGAAGGAATCACTGTTAATGGAAATCGTATCTAATCTAGATTCATTCAAAAAAGTAATATTGAATTCACCTCGAACGGTATCTTTTTTTTCTGAAATGGAAGTAATTTTAAAATGCTCACCGACGATAGAGTAGTCCTTGTTGTGAGATAAAAATTTCACACCACATGTATCGTGAGGTTCATTTGGTTGCCACGTGTTTAAGGTATATTTCCCAGGAACCAATGGAACATTAAAAACAGTTAAGCTATCAGGTGTCGCATCTTTTTCAATAAATAAAATATGAACACAGTCCCGACATGAATCCTTCTCTTCGACAGGCTTGATTTGAATTTTGACATCCCACGGTTGGTTATTCTTAGTGAACTCCAAATTATCCGTAGGAAGTGCAACTTCTTGTTCGCAACCTGATAAAAGCACCAGCAATGTAAATATGAAAAATATCGATCTGATCATTCTTGTCTTGTAAATTGTTTCAAGATAAAACAATTCCACAAAAGTAGAATGGATCTTTCAGAGTTTCTCTAAAAGATCCATTTTTAATTTAAACAAAGATGTTCTTTAGCTATGTTTTACTTTTCCTAAAAACTACCATTTGCTATATATAAAGGTGTCAAACTATGTGGAATCTATTTATTTTAACACATAGCCACATAGGTTTTAATTTTTAATTTTTCGAAAATAAAATATCAAACTTGTCAAAATCATTATCCCTATTAGTATAGGAATCCAATTTCCGTTCTTATTATTTATCTTATACCAGATAACTCCTGTAAAGAAATCTTCGTTTAAAATTCTTTCCATTTCATTATCATCGGGATTTGCCAAATAGTAATCCCAATCTATCTTTCTATTCTTTTCAAATTTAATTCGCTCTAAATTGTATTCAGATTTTAATTGCTCGAAAATAATTTTGTCTTCATCTTCTAATGAAAAATTCGTTGTATTTAAAATCAAATTATTTCCGTTCATTACAATCCTCGAACTCATCCAATATTTTTTAAAGTATTCAATGTTCAAATAATACTTTCCATTGTTTAATCGTAATTGACATTTTCGTTTTGATTGCTCGTGTTTTTCTTCACTATTGAAAGCTTCATAAAAAAACCCTTCCTCAAAATCTAATTCATATTCCTTCCTCTTCGGTAGACTTGATAATGTGTCGGATAATTCCTTTGTGTAAACTTTATCTTCCGTAATAATTTCAAGATAGTTGTTTTCGAAATTTACTTTTTTTATTGACAACATATTTTGATTGATCCAATTGAGGCTATCAATGAATACGACTTCTGTACTTTCAATTAAATATCTGCTATTTGAAATTTTCGAAATAATTTTTAAAGATCCACCAACAGCATGTTCTTTAAAATGTATTTCAAAAAATTCTCCTAAAAATGATTTTGGAATTTCCTTTACGATTTCACTTTCTTTTGGCATTGGGTTTTCATAAAATAATTTATTGCAACTCGCAAAAAGCAAAGTGATAAAAATTAATATTATGAATTGTTTTATCCTCAATGTTATTTTTCTTTTTTATAAAAATCACTCAAACTCCTTAGAAATTCCATCCACTTTTATCCTTCCCGTAATCGCTTCAATTTTCCAACGAGTAAAATCTTGATTGGCATCTAATCCATAACCATAGACAATTTCATCTGGGCGAGTTATTTTTACAAATTTCTTAGTGTACACTCTTTCTTCCTTTTCATCCCAAATCAATTCTTGTGTTTCGAGAACTTCATTGAGTTTACTTTTCCATACCACATCATCTTTGACGAGGATATTACCTTTGCCCTCATATCGAATCGCATATTTTGAAGTGAGCTGACTAGATGTTCTTCCTGATGCATTGAAGAAATCTACATTAATACCATCTGGAAATTCTTGGGTAGGTTCTTCTCTATTGAGATGACGAAGCATTGTCGGTCCTGATACTTTAACTCTTAAAACAGCGGAATCACTGTATAACATTTCTACGCCACCTTGCATGGTCTCGTATTGCAATTCCTCTTTTTTGATGACACGTTGTACTTCTGCTAAATCATTTTCACAAGATGATAACAGTATAATTGCAATTATTATTTTTATAAAAAAAGAATAGCATTTCATGTTTGGTTGGTGATTAGTAATCAGTTATTGGTGATTAGAAATTAGTTATTATTTTTGCTAACTCAGACACCGATTATAATATTTTTAAAATAGAGAATCAACCATCACTTACTAAAAGCAAGTCAGTTATTTAACTAAAAAAAACAAGGTCATATAAGTGTCGAGCGCTCATATGACCTTATATTTCTTGTATGGCTAAAAATAAAAAACCCAAAATTGAAGTCTTATATTTTTTTTTGGTTCTTAGACAAATCCATAGATTTTTTTGAGTCCTCCTAAAATATATATTTTAGGCTGTCGGAGTTAAAAGTAGCGACCTTAAATCAGTTGTTCTGAGTTAGTTGGCTGCATTAACTCCGACAGTCTCGAATTCGTATTCGAGGAGTTTTATCCCTACAATTCCGCCTTTCACTGTATTTGTCTAGTTACCATTTTTTTAAACGAAAAAAAGTAAATCGATAATCACCAATCACTACTTCACAATCGTCACATCGCCTTCATACAAGACTTCTTCATTATCAATAAATTCCACAATGAGATAATAGGCAAATACATTGGGTGGTAACTCTTTTCCTTTAAACGTTCCGTCCCAACCGAGGGTTGGTTCACTCAATGGAATCTCTGTAGCTTCAAAAACCAAAGCACCCCATCTATTAAATACTCGCAGTTCTTTTATCTGTCTTGCAGCAGGTCCGCCGAAAGCCGTAAAGAAATCATTGAACCCATCGAAATTTGGTGAGAAACCATTTGGAATAAAAATAGGTCTTACCTTATTGACAAAAATAGTTACTTCATCTACTGCAGTACATCCCATTTCATCTGTAATCGTTACAGAGTAAGTTGTGGTGTTGACAGGTGATGCTTCTGGTTGAGGACAATCGGTACAACTTAAAAAATCAGTTGGTTCCCAAATATAATCTACATTGGTAAATGCAGGACTAACTGTTGTTGTAATGTCTGTAGAAAAACCTAAATCAATCGTTTGATTTTCTCCAGCATCAACAATCAATTCTTCTGGTTGCTCAATCGTTCCTTCCACTTCATCCGTACAACCTAATTGATCTATAATCGTAATCACATGAGTACCCGCTGGCAAATTTTCAAATACATTTTCATCTTGAAAAATAGTACCATCCACACTATATTGATAAGGTGGGTTTCCTCCAGCACCAGTTACTGCAATCGTCCCTGTCTCATCTCCAAAACAAATAACATCTATGATATCTGCAATTTCAATAAACAATTCAGGTGGTTGAGTGACCGCTGCATCTATCATAAAATCACATCCATTGCCATCCAAAACAGTTACCGAGTAAGTACCTACATCTAATGGCGTGGCAGTATCATCTGTAGAACCTGTACTCCAAGAGTAAACATAATTTCCAACTCCTCCTGTTGCATTAGCAAATACAGAACCGTCGGCTTCGCCAAAACAACTCACATTAGTCACCACCATTTCCACAGACAACGGTGGTGGTTCTGAAACTATAATTTCAAAATTTCCTTCACATAAATTCGCATCTAAAACATCGATGGTATAAGTTCCTGCAGGAATATCTGCTAAGATATTAGACGTTTGAAATCCATCACCTAAATTGAAATTGTATTGATAAGGAGCGAGCCCATTTTCAATAATAATTTCAATCTCTCCATCTGCCAAACTAAAACAAGAAGGAGCTGTTGTTCCACCTAATTCTAACTCTAAAACTAATTCATTAACCTCGATAGTTAAGGTCGCTTCACATCCGTTCGCATCCAACACTAACACGGTATATACGCCGACTGGAATATTTTCAAATTTATTGTCCGTTGTAAATGCACCGTTGTTCCATGAATATTCATAGGGTAGTGTTCCTCCAAAAGTTTGTAGTTCGATACCTCCATCTGTTCCTCCATTACAAGTAGGCATCGTGATCAGTGGATTCAAATTAAACTGATCAGGACCACCAACAGTATAAGTCAGTACCTCTTCGCAAGTCGCATCATTTGTAATTGTAACAACATAATCACCTGGGTTGAGCATATTAATTCCAGGTGTAGTCGCCCCCGTACTCCAAAGAAAAGTATGTGGTTCTGCATTACTCGTTACCGTCAATTCCACAAACCCATCTTCACTATCTGGACAAATCACACTCCCTACCAAATCTGTAATCGTCATCGCATTTACGGTTTCACAACATGGCTCAACAGTAACAGTTTCTGTAGCTACTACGATACAACCTAAATCACTCTCTACAGTTAAGACAATTGTCTTAGTTCCAGGAGTCGTCCAGTTCACTTCATGAGGTCCTGTACCAGAAGCAGTAGCAGGTACTGCATCTACTCCAAATGTCCATTCCCAATTAACCAAACTACCTAAAGCAAAAGAAGAATTATCATTAAAAACAACAGGCTCTCCAAAACAGGTTGACGTACTAGTAATGTTAAGATCAATCTCTGGTTGAGGTCCTAAGAAAGTTCCTGATCCTCCAAAATCAATATTGAATCCATTTCCAGTACTCGTAAAATTATTTATTAGCACAGCATAACTCGTTCCTGAAACCATATCAACTGGCGCTAAAAAATTATCATCTCCTGCACCAACACAACCAGACTCTTCTACAAAATCTGTTGACCCAGCAGCCAAACCTGTCGGGCCCATACATGGACTTGGTAATGTAAAGCTTCCAGATGCCATGCATCTTAATACTTCCTTATTCGCACAATTTCCAATACCATTGGGTAACTCATAAACTACAAAATCTAAATCATCCCCTGGATTGGTAGGTGTCAATGTAAACTCTAAAGTTCCACTTACATCACAAGTCCAACTATACCAAGTAGAATTAGATTCTGAATTTGACCCTAAACCTCCAAGGCAAGAATTCACTGCTTCATCTGGATCTGCACCTGCGCCACTAACTTGCTGAACCGTAAATGGCGAACCATCACAAAGCACAGCACTGACTGGACAATCTGATCCAGGACTAGGTGGTTGGAAATAATTATTGATACATAATTCGAATGTTCCTAAATTAGCTCCTGCATCGATTCGAATATAATATTCTTGACCAGGTATCATTCCACCTTCATATAATTGTACAATATTATTTCCAACGTTATCGGCAGCACATCCTAAAGTACTTATTTGTCCACCACATACATCATCCAATGTATATAAAGCTACAGCAGGTTGTTGCATGGAACCTCCCAACACAGGTGACGCCGCTCCAATAATGGTAAGTGTCATATCTGTAGCAACTGCTGTAAATTTAAACCAAACATCATTATTTGCATTAGGGAAACAAAGCGGCGGACCATAACCAGATTCTGTGGCTTCGCTATTATCAAACGCTGCTATAGCAGAACACCAATCCACTACATCTAGTAATTCAATGGCACCTTCACATTCATCATTAATAGGTTGTGCTTGAATATTTTCTATTTGAAAGAAGAAAAACAAAATCAATAAAAACGGAGTTATTTTTTTCATATTATACTTTTAAAATCAGACACTAAATTAACGTTTTTCTACAGATAAAAGTCTTTATTATAAGGACACCTTAAAGACTTAATGTGTTGGGTACAGACATTCTTTTAAGAAAACTTTAAAGGAAATAGACAACTCCTTTACTAATTGTCGATATTAGCGCTTTATTTTGAAGACATAAGTGGCAAATGAAAAATCATATTCCAAATTTTATTACTCTAATCAATCTATTTTGTGGCTGTTGTGCATTAGTCTTTATTTTTAATGAAGATTATATTCCTGCATTTTGGTTCATCTTCTTTGGAGGATTGGCAGATTATTCTGACGGGTTAGTTGCGAGAATATTAGATGTAAAATCACCGCTAGGAAAAGAATTGGATTCCATGGCTGATATGGTCACCTTTGGAATAGCACCTGGTGCGATTATTTATACACTTCTTGCTGACCATGATTTGTTAGGTGATTATTTTTATGGTGCTATAAATTTGGCTGCGCTTCCTGCTTTTATTATTTCAGTTTTTTCTGGATTGCGTTTAGCGAGATTTAATTTGGATACTCGACAAAGTGAAGATTTTATTGGCTTGCCCGTTCCGTCTAGTACTATGTTTGTAACGGGGCTGATGTTGATTTATCATTTTGATTCTTTTGGATTAGAGGAAACGGTGAGTTCCCCTTATCTTTTATATGCAGTCATTCCGATACTTTCTTATTTGTTAGTTGCGGAGTTACCGATGTTCAGTATGAAATTTAAAGGCAAACAATGGAAAGGCAATGAACGAAGAATTATTTTTCTTCTTCTAGGAATTGTTTTAACTATTTTCCTACAAGGAACCGCTTTTTCCATAATTGTCATTTTATATGTTTTGCTTTCCTTGATGGAAAGATTATTTTTGCAAAAAAATTAAGAGATGGTTTGATTGTCAAATTGTTTGATTGTTGCCTTCTAATTTTGAATACCTATTTAATTTTTATTTAAAAACTATCCCGATCATTAGGCGGGGAAAAAGAAATTTACACAATGAAATACATTGCTGAAATAGATATCATGCCACACAAAGAATTGTTAGACCCTCAAGGAAAGACAGTTTCTAATAATATGAAAAACATGGACATCACTGGAGTAGAAGATGTTCGTATTGGTAAACACATTGTTATGACTTTAGAAGCTGCTTCTGAAAAAGCGGCTCATGAGAAAGTGGATACTGCTTGTAAAAAATTATTAGCTAATTTGATTATGGAGAAATATACTTTCTCTTTGAAAACAGCTTAAAACTTAAGCCCCCTAGCCCCCTAAAGGGGGAACAGTCTTCGATCAAAATACTGAGTACAAGCTCGACGGCATTCCCCCTTTAAGGGGCTAGGGGATTTAAGCATTCATACCAATGCTATACATCATCCCCACCCCAATCGGCAACCTCGAAGACATCACTCTACGTGCACTTCGAATCCTCAAAGAGGTTGATCTTATCTTAGCAGAAGATACTCGAACTTCCAAAAAATTAATGATTCACTATGAGATAGATACGCCACTTCGTTCCTATCATGCACATAATGAACATTCAATCACCAGTTCCATTATTCAACAATTGGCTGTAGGACAAACGATTGCTTTGATTAGTGATGCGGGAACTCCCGGGATTTCTGATCCAGGGTTTATGTTGACGAGAGCTTGTATCGAAGAGAATATTGAAGTGCAATGTCTTCCGGGAGCAACAGCATTTGTACCTGCTTTAGTTAACTCAGGTTTGCCTTGTGATAAATTTCACTTTGAAGGATTTTTACCTCATAAAAAAGGAAGGCAAACTCGATTGAAATATTTGTGTGAGTTGCCTTATACTTTTGTTTTGTATGAGTCGCCACATCGATTGGTCAAATGCTTGAAGCAATTGGCAGAATTTTGTGGAGAAGAACGCTTGGCCTGTGTGAGCAGAGAACTAACAAAGATGTATGAGGAGAATGTCTCTAAATCTTTAGCTGAGTTGATTCTATATTTTGATACAGAAAAAAAAGTTAGAGGAGAGATTGTCGTTGTTGTTGAGGGAAAGAAAGGCAAGAAATAAATCTGTTTTGAAGTTTAGAAAATCATTAAAACAATACTCTTGCATATAAAAACAAACCTGTTTTGAAAACTAATTCAAAACAGGTTTTATATTCTAATAGGGGTTATGAGAATATTTTTATTGTTTCATTACTCGTTTTGTTACCACACCTTTATCTGTATTCACTTTAATAAAATAAATTCCTTTATTCCATTCTTTCATATTGAGTTCTGTTTGTTGATTGCTTAGCGGTTGTCTTAAAACAGAACGTCCAAAGCTATCGAAGACTTCCACATCTGTTGCTTCTAAATAAGAAGTGTTTAACAATACACTTTCA
>JAVCKV010261804.1:0-15160 GCA_032274145.1 Herpochondria borealis
CCCCCCATTAGACATACTGTTACAGCCAATGGAGTAACCATTATAATCTGTATTAATATTAATATCCACATTAATTAGTGGAGGTTCAACAAGAATTACCTCAGAAGTAGACCTTCTGATAAATTTGATGCCGTGGCTGTCATTTGCGAAGCGCCATCACTCCATTCGTATGAATATCCTGCTGTTCCATTACTTCCTAATGCTGTTGCATTTCCTGTACTATTTCCATTACAATCTACATTTGTTTGTCCTGTTATGGAGACTCCCAATGCTATGGGTTCTGTTATCGTTACAGTCGTCGTGGCTTCACAATTATTTAAATCTGTAACCGTAACAATATATGTACCTTCTGATAAATTTGATGCCGTAGCTGTCGTTTGCGAAGCGCCATCACTCCATTCATAAGTATATCCTCCTGCTCCATCTGCTCCTAATGCTGTGGCACTTCCTGTACTATTTCCGTTACAGTCTACATTTGTTTGTCCTGTAATTGAAACGGTTAATGAATCTGGTCCCGTAATTTCATATGATGCTGTAACAGTACAATTATTCTCATCGGTAACGGTCAAGGTATAAGTTCCAATTACTAAATTGGTTATCCCTGGGTTAGTAGTCTCTCCATTACTCCAATTATAAGTATGTGCACCTGTGCCTCCTGTTATGGTAAACCATACTTGCCCATTATTATCTCCATAACAATTAACACCAAAACCATTATATCCTGGATTTAAAACTATGTCATCTGTAGTATATGCAGTATCAATATCTATAGCTGGTGGTGCAGTTAAGCTAAAGGTTTCTACTCCTGTACAACCTACTGCATCAAATATAGTAACGGTATAATCACCAACAGGAAGATTTGCAATACCACTCGTATCAAGTGCTCCAGTACTCCAATTATAGGTATGGAAAGCATCATCTCCACCGTATCCACTTACATAGATTTGTCCATCTGAAGCATCTGGACAACTTACCTCTGCACCTCCTCCAAAATCAGTCATGTAAGCAACCGTTGCACCTATAGTAGCTGATGGTGCTACCACTATGGAATCCACTCTAATACAACTTAAGCCTACATCAGTTATAGTTACAGTATAGGTTGCTGCTGCCAATCCACTTAAATCTTCTGTGCCACTTCCTTCACTCCATGCATAGGTATAAGGCCCTGTTCCACTCAATATTTCTAAATCAATACTTCCATTATCTCCTCCTCCACAAGTCAAATCTGTTCCATTTAAATTGTATGTAAAAGTATTGTTACCTAAAAAGGTAAACGTATCAATTTTCTCACAACCATAAACATCGTAAACTTGCACGATGTAAGTTCCTACATCAAGTCCTACAATCGTATCATTTTGTGAGCCTGTATTCCATTGGTAGGTATAAGGTCCAGTCCCCCCACTTGGTTGCACCACTATTTGTCCATCATTTCCAGGACAAGAAGGTTCTGTTAATAAACCAATTACAGTAATTAGTGCTGGGTCAGAAATAATAATTGAATCTACAGCAGAACAACCTGCATTGTCTTCAACTGTAACAATATATGTACCTGTTGGTAAATTAGCTACATAATTAGTGGTTGCTCCATTACTCCAAATGAAAGTATCTGTACCTGAACCGCCAGTTGGTACTGCTGTAACTGAAGCAGTCGAATCACCAATACAATTAACTGCGGAATTTAAATTAATCGCTATTGTTCTTTCTGGAGGAGCTAAAAAAGTAATTGAATCTATATATATACATCCATTAGCATCTGTAGCTGTAACAGTATGTGTTCCAGCAGCTGCATTGACAATTGCAGGTGTTGTTTGACCATTGCTCCATATATAAGAATATGGTGCAACCCCTGTTTGGTTATCCACAGTTCCTGCCCATGAATAAACTAATCCCTGTGCATCTGAAGCTCCTTCACAACTTACATGATAACTTCCATAAGTTTGTGTGATCACTGTTCCTCCTCCTAAAGGAGATGGCTGAAGAAGGTTTGTTCCTCCATTAGTCATACAACCATTGGCATCTGTAATGGTAACACTATAATAATTTACACCTAATCCTGATATCGTATCATTCGTTTCTGCATTACTCCACAGATATGAATATGGCCCAGTTCCTCCTGTCACGGTTGTATATATTTCTCCATCTAATTCTCCAAAACAGGTAACCTGATATCCATTATAATCCTTTGGAGTAACGACAAGATTAAGTACTCCTGGTTCATTAACATTGCTCTCTACTATTGCCGTACATACACCTAAATTATCTGTTACCGTTACAGTGTATGTTCCCCCACTTAATCCAAATATATCTTTACCCGTTTGACCATTGCTCCAGCTATAACCATAATCTCCTGAACCTCCTGAAACAGTTAAAATAATTTGATCATTGCCATTTCCATTGCAGGTAATATCTGTTGAATCGGTAGATAAAGTTAGAGGACAAAAATATTTTTTTGAAATACTTCCTTCTGTAGGAATTTCATTAGGAACACCTAACATGCTAGTTAACTTATTGGAAGAGAAAAGTTGCGGCTTAGTAGCTACGCCTTGCTCGCTAATAGTTAATTTACTAGAGGTACTCAATAAATTTTTCGCAGATCCTGAAATAGAAACGCCCCAACTAACCATGCCAAGTGACATAATTGCTAGGGTAGCAATACTCCAAGGTGAAGTAAGCAGTTTGCGTGATAATATACTGTCTAAATTCATATTGCTATACGTAATAGAATACTTCTAGCTTTTAACTATCGGTAAATTTCCAAATCAATATTTATTTTTATTTTTATTTTAAAAATACCTCGTTGCATTGTATCGAGAATGCATTTCAAGCGAAGAGCTTAATGCAGACAATACAGAATTGTGATTCATTGAAGTTATAGGCTCAATTTTATATTTCAAAAATTGAATTTTGGTAAGTTTGGTTGGTATTTTAATTTGAGTAGAGAAGAATTTTAATTTGAGTAGAGAAGAGTTTTAGTATTAGGCTTTATAAGCTAATAAAAAAAATTAGACAATAATTATACCATTCTAATTTTACTGTTTTTTTTTCACATGTAATAAAAGTTAATGTTTTATATACTAAAAAAAGGCTTTATTCCTTAAGGAATAAAGCCTTTTTTGTTTTTTTGACTAAGTTATTTTTTTAAAAAAAAGGCAGGTTAAACGGAACAATACGTTTCAAAAAATTCCTTTTCTGCAATTCGATAAATTTCATTATAAGTTAAAGGGCAAACTAAATAATCATTCTCTTTGACTACCATTCTTGAACCCCATGAGGCTTCAAAATAAAACCGCTTATTGAGTTTATTTTTTTGTAATAATGCTTTTGTAATTTTCATTGCACATATTCTACCTGTCGGTAAATATTCAGAATACCCCGCTTTTGATCGCTTGACATATCGATAGCGATCCCGAAATTTTTGAGGACTTAATACATATTCCTCTTTTGCTTCGGTCTGATTTTTAACAATATAATCACCCGCTTTTGCAGTGTTCGTCGTTTCTTTTCCATCAGTAGTATAGGTAGTAATTCGCTCTCTCCCCTTTGCTTTTCGAGCATAAATATTTTGATTCTTTTTGTAAATCCTACCTCTTTTTTTTAATAATGGAATAAATAAATTTTGTACATCCTGTTGTGAAAATCCCATTTGCCTGTTTTTGTAAAATAAAGGTTTTCCTTTATTTCTTAGTTCTCAATTGTATTTGCGTACAATATACGTAAATTAAAGTATGCTTGTCAAATTTTGTCTATAAAAAACAATCTTATTCAATAATAGTTCCTTTTTGAAATCCAATAAGTTAGAGTCGAACTGAAAGTTCGACTCTAACACAGACAACTTTCTCCTTTAAAGAGTGTTATATTTGTATAAAAAATACGAGTAGTTGAGTATGAAAAGACAAGCAGATGCAACCCTTCCCACTAATTGGGGGAATTTCAATATGATCGCTTACGCAGATTCTGTCGATGAAAAAATGCCACATTTGGCAATGGTTCATGAAGATTTTTCTGCTAAAAAAACAGTTTTAGTTCGAATACATTCTGAATGTATGACAGGTGATTTATTTCACTCTCATAGATGTGATTGTGGTGAACAACTAGATACTGCCATGCAATTGGCTGCTAAAGAAGGTGGTGTCGTCCTGTATCTTCGACAAGAAGGTCGAGGCATCGGACTCATCAATAAATTAAAAGCATATAACATACAAGATACGGGTGTTAATACTGCTGATGCAAATACGCATCTTGGACTTGAGGTAGATGCGAGACGTTATGATATTGCAATTGAAATGTTAGAGGATTTGGGAGTTAACAAAATAAACCTCTTAACTAACAATCCTTTAAAAATTGAAGCTTTTAATAATTCGTCGATAACTGTCGTAGACCGAATTCCTTTAATCATTCCTCCTAAAAAGGAAAATAGAGGTTACTTAAAAACTAAAGCAGATTTGATGGGACATCTGTTCAAAATCTAACGATTTTTTTATTAACGATGAACTATAAATGATGAATAATAAACGCCCTCTAACTCAAGCAAGTTAAAGGGCGTTCATCATTTATAGTTCATCGTTAGAAAACATCATCGCAGATATTTTTTCCAACAATGCTTCTGCAACTACTTCATGTCCTCTTTCATTCCAATGATAATTGTCGTAAGTAAAAATAATTTCTTCCCTTTCAAACTTGGCAGCATTCAATTGATGTGCTGGTGCTTGTTCTACAGTTAGTTGATTATCAATGCATATCTGTGAAAAGTCGTTCATCTGAGGGTTATATGCATCTGCTGGAAAGAACAAAATTTGAGTTCCTTGAGGCAATTTATTCTTTACCTTTTTTAGAATTAAATCTGTGATTTTGTAAGAGGTATCGTAGTGTTTGTATTTACGATGTTGCTCAGCAATTTTAAGTTCTGCTATTTTTTGATCGGGAAAAAACTTTCCTTTTATCTTTTCTTTTAGTAGAAAAATGGAATAGACTAATCTCGAATATTTACTCCATTGAATTAATTTAGGAATTGGAGTGATGTATTTTGTCTCTCCATTCAAATTTAAATAAGGTCTTCTCACTCCTATTTTATAAGCGGCCTCCATTTCCAATTTATGAAAATTGTCAATCAAGTCATTACTACAAAATTGCCAAACCACTAAATCTGGTTTTATCTCATCTACATATTTTTCAAAAACCATAAATTGCTGTAATGTACTAAACCCACTTGCTCCATATGCAAAAACTTGAATCGGTAGTTTCTTTCCTAAAACATGATAGAATGTTTTGTCATTACTAACTTCCACAGCTTGTGTATAAGAATCGCCTATGAACAGAACTTTTGCTCGTTTCAAGGTTTGACTTTCAGTCAACCCTTGAATTGTATCTAAATTAGAATTGACGGCTTGACTAGAAGTCAAACCCTCAAAAGAACGAAATCCATCCTCAAATGTCTTATAGTCAACCATATACTCCACACCCGCAGCATCATTAATCGTATCTTTAAACTGATGGTTTGCAATAGTCTTCCAACCAATTTCATGATCTAACTCCGTAGTATTAAAGTGTAAATGTTGTTCCGCATTAATCGAAGGAATAAATAATCGAGAAAGAATTTCCCCAACTATTAAAAAGATAGTAAGCTGAATCAAGAAGGTTTTTATCACTGAACTCATAGTTATGTCTTTGCTGTAAAAATAGAAAACCCGAAGCTACTATTTTGCAACTTCGGGTTTATTTATTTTTCAAAAAAATGATTGCCAATAAGAAAAGGCACAAATTTATTATTTTTCTAATTCAGGCATTTTACATGCTTCCGTTGGACTCTTTCCGCAAACCGTACAATCCCCTATTTGATTTTTCAACATTGGGTTGTTAGTCGCACAAGTTCCTCGAAATTCATTTCCAGTAACAAGGTGTCGAATGTTGATTAGAGCAAATGACAAACCGAAGGTTACAAAAATGATGGCTAAAACATATAAGAATTCCATATTATGATATTTTTTTATTTCAAATTTAAATTGAGTACAAAGATAATCATTTCCTATATAAAACAACAGAATTGAAAAGTTGTTCTTAATTTCCACATTAAAAGTCTTTACCTTTACAATAGACTTGTTACCCTTTAAAAATACTCGTCTGAAAATATCTTTTTCCGCTATTTTCCATTAAAAAATGATTCAATAGAGAGACTATTCAATGATTTTTAAAGAAAACTATCGAAAAAATCTAAATTTCATACAAGCATTTTTAAAGGGTAACAAGTCTAATTCATTTTTCAAAAAAGTAATCATGTTAAATAAAGATAAAAAACTAGAAGCCTTTGCTCGTCTCCTCAAAATCATGGATGAACTACGGGAGCAATGTCCTTGGGATAGAAAGCAAACTTTTCAAAGTCTTCGAAATTTGACCATTGAAGAAACTTACGAATTAGCTGACGCAATTCTAAAGGAAGATATTGAAGAGATAAAAGAGGAATTGGGAGACATCATGTTGCACTTAGTTTTTTATGCAAAAATTGCTGAAGAAAAAGGAGCCTTTGATGTAGCTGATGCGATGAATGCTTGTTGTGATAAATTGATTCGCAGACATCCTCATATTTATGGAGATACCACAGTGAAGGATGAAGAAGAGGTCAAAAGAAATTGGGAGCAAATCAAAATGCTAGAAGGAAAAGGCGGAAAGAAAAAAGGAGTGCTTTCAGGAGTTCCCGTTTCGCTACCTGCGATGGTCAAAGCTTATCGGATGCAAGAGAAAACTGCACAGGTTGGTTTTGAATGGGAAAATGCAGAACAGGTTTGGGAAAAAGTCGAAGAAGAAATGGCAGAAATGAAAGAGACTTTAGATAAGGATATGTCTCAAGAACGAAAAGAAGAAGAGTTTGGAGATGTGATTTTTTCACTTATTAATTATGCAAGATTTAAAAATATTGACCCTGAAACTGCTTTGGAACGAATTAATAAGAAATTTAAAAAGCGATTTGAATATATAGAAGCTAATGCTAATCAGGATTTGAATGATATGAGTTTGGAGGAGATGGATGTGCTTTGGAATGAGGCGAAAATGAAATAAATGGTTAAATGGTTTGTAAGTGCATACAGCAGCCCATAACTTTAGTTATAGGTAACAAGGTGTACACAGGCTTTGTAATCATTTTAACGATTTTAAAACCATTGAAATGGTTTTACGCTTTATCGAACAATACATACCATACCATACCCATAACTAAAGTTATGGGCTGCTGTCGTTTCATACAGTAAATCAATAGATTACATATTTAAAATCACGAACTTGACGTACCTCAGCCTTCGCCACCTCTTTTGGCTCAGCTACCTACTTCACCATAAAAACAATTTAACAATATTAGCCATTTAACCATAAAAATACATACCTTTGCGATCGCTATAACTGATCCTTAGAGATCAACATTGGTAAACCTTTAAAAATTCATTTTGCAATGGCAGAATATTTAAAAAAAGAGAAGATTGAAGAAATCTTCCAAGAGTACGGTGGAGATGCTAAAAACACTGGTTCTGTAGAAGGACAAGTAGCATATTTCACTTTCCGTATTAAGGAATTGTCTGAACACTTAAAAACTAACCACAAAGATCATTCATGTCGTAGAACATTGTTGACTTTAGTTGGTAAGAGAAGAAGACACCTTAAATACTTAATGAAAAGAGATATCGTAGGATACAGAGCGCTCATTGAGAAGCTAGGTATCAGAAGTCTTAAATAAGAAAAGGACTACAGAGAAGGTTAATTTCAAAAGTTGAAAACCTTCTCTGTATTTTTCCTGCTAATCGAAATTCATTTTAAATATATTTTCGAATTAGCGAAGCGACCATAAAAGCGACAAATAAGATAGGGATTAGAGCAAAAACATTCACTTCAGATAGCTTGATTAAATTAACATACAATCTTCCGTAGAAATCCAATAAGCTATCATTCCAAAATCTCAGGATTTTGTTTCAAATCTTAAAAGGGAAACTTGCCTATTTTTTAGTTGTTCTGACGAACTAAATTCTTTTGCTTAAGACACGATGTTGTCTTCAAGTACTTAATTATTAATTCTCTTACAACGCCAATCCGCTTTTTTACATAACATTTATTAATTCAGTCAAAACTCAAAAAAATGGCTAAAATTGGAACTTCAATTTCCTTCAACATGCCTGATGGCACCGAAGTAACTATTGAAACTGGAAAACTAGCAACTCAATCTGATGGTTCGGTTGTCGTAAAAGTAGGCAAGACAATGATTTTTGCTTCTGCATGTTCTGCAATGGAACCTAGACCGGGAGCACCGTTCTTTCCTCTTTCTGTAGACTATCAAGAAAAATTTGCAGCAGCAGGTCGTATTCCTGGAAACTTTTTTAGAAGAGAAACAAGATTGAATGATCATGAGGTCTTAATCTCTCGTTTGATTGATAGAGCAATTCGTCCATTATTTCCTGACGGATATATGAATGATACTCAACTCGTTTTGAATTTGATTTCATCAGATGATGAAACATTACCGGATTCTTTGGCGGCATTAGCAGCTTCTGCGGCATTGTCTGTTTCTAATATTCCATGGGCTGGACCTATCTCAGAATGTAGAGTAGCAAGAATTGACGGAGAGTTTATAGTGAATCCTACTCGATCTCAATTACCTAAAGCGGATATGGATATTATCGTTGCTGCTACATTGGCAGATGTAATGATGGTAGAAGGAGAAGCTAAAGAATGTTCTGAAGCTGATTTGGTAGCAGCAATTAAAATTGGACACGAAGCAATTAAAGTACAGTGTCAAGCTCAATTAGATTTAGCTCAATTGGTTGGTGAAAAAGCAACAGTGAAAAGAGTTCGACCTGAAGCAGAATCAGATGATGAGTTAAAAGAGAAAATCAAAGGCGCAGCTACAGATGGTTTTTACAAAGTCTGTAAAGGTGCACATAATAAATCTGATAGAAAGAGTGGTTTCAAAGAAGTGAAAGACAATGTGAAAGCATTGTTAGAAGCTGACTATGGTGAAGAGGCTTGGGCAACTAAAAAAGAACTTTTTGGAAAATACTTCTACAAACTTCAAAAAGAAGTGATTCGTGAAATGGTCATGGGAGAAGAGATTCGTTTGGATGGTCGTAAGTTAGATGAAGTTCGGGACATCTGGACTGAAATCGATTACCTTCCTGCAGCTCACGGTTCAGCTATCTTTACTCGTGGAGAAACTCAAGCTTTGGCTTCTCTTACTTTGGGTACAAAGAAAGATAGTCAAATGGTCGATACTGCTTTAGCAAATTACTATGATCCATTTATCCTTCATTATAATTTCCCTGGATATTCTGTAGGTGAAGTAAAAATGATGAGAGGAGCTGGTCGTAGAGAAATTGGTCACGCCAACTTAGCAAGTCGTTCATTGAAACAAGTTTTACCAGAAGATCTTCCATATACGATTCGGATTGTTTCTGATATTATGGAATCAAATGGTTCTTCTTCAATGGCAACAGTTTGTGCAGGTTCATTATCATTGATGGATGCAGGTATTGCTATCAAAGCACCTGTATCAGGTATTGCAATGGGGATGGTTTCTGACGGAAAACGATTTGCAATTCTTACTGATATCTTAGGAGATGAAGATGCAGTTGGTGATATGGACTTTAAAGTAACTGGTACTAAAAAAGGAATCACTGGTTGTCAAATGGATATTAAGATTGATGGTCTTCCTTATGCTCAATTAGAGGATGCATTGAATCAAGCAAGAGTAGGTCGAATTCATATCTTAGATGAAATGGAGAAAACGATCACTGTTGCAAGAGAAGATTATAAAGATCATGCTCCACGTATCGTTGAGTTAGTGATTGAAAAATCATTCATTGGTGCAGTTATCGGACCTGGAGGAAGTATCATTCAAGAAATTCAAGCGGAAACTGGTACGACAATCAACATCGAAGAAGTTGGTGATAAAGGTGTCGTAAATATCGCAAGTAATGATAAAGCATCTATCGATGCTGCATTGAGCCGAATCAAGTCGATTACATTTATGCCAGAAGTGGGTGATGTGTATGAATCAAAAGTTGTTTCAGTTATGCCTTATGGTGTATTTGTTGATTTCAACGGAAAGAGTGGATTATTGCACGTTTCTGAGATTTCACATAGCCGTATAGATAATGTTTCTGATGTATTAAATGAAGGAGACATGGTTAAAGTGAAATTAATCGAAATCGATTCACGTACTGGAAAAATGCGTTTGTCTAGAAAAGCATTAATTCCTAGACCTGAGCGTCCTGAAAGATCTGATAGACCTGACAGACCTGATCGTCGTAGATAATGAATAGTTAAGAGTGAAAGAGTTAATAGTTTTCGCTCTGTATTTATAAAATTTTAAAAGCCATCTTCAATTAGTTTTGAAGATGGCCTTTTTGTGGAAAAATTTGTATCTGTTTAGCATCAGTAGTTGATAGCTTTTTATATCCACATTTTAAAATAAACACATTCGTTCCAACTATTCATTTTCTCACTTTTAACTATTCACTCCCCACCTCTACCCTATTTCTAGTACTTTATACATGACGATTTAAAATATGAAAGGAAAAACGAAGTTTTTTTTATAAAAAACACCTCTTTTGAACTTATTTTTAAAACTAGGCGTTTTTTTTGCTTTTAAGTGAACTAATCCTTCCAATAATTTGTATATCCTTTATAAAAGTAGCACTTCGACCTTTTTTTTGTCAAAGTCAAGTGATTTTTTCACTAAAAGCAACTTTTTTCAATTTTCATTCGTATTATTATTGCTAGTTTGACACTAGCTCCCCTCGCTAGATAAACACCCAATTTTAATATTAGTGATTTGATGTATGAATCTATTTTACAGGAAGCATATAATCTTATAACATAACCTACTTAAATTACTCAGTACGATGCGTCAATTAAAAATTACTAACAAGATTACCGCTAGAGAAAGTCTAGCATTGGATAAATACCTAAATGATATTGGTAAAATTTCCATGTTGACAGCCGATGAGGAAGCGGAGATGGCAAGAAGAATTCGAGCAGGAGATCACTCTGCACTCGAAAGATTAACCAAAGCCAATCTTCGATTCGTAGTATCCGTTGCTAAACAGTACCAGAATCAAGGGTTATCCTTAAGTGACCTTATTAATGAGGGCAATGTTGGTTTGATGAAAGCGGCTAAACGCTTTGATGAAACCAAAGGATTTAAATTTATTTCGTACGCAGTTTGGTGGATTCGTCAATCCATCCTTCAATCTATTGTAGAATATTCTAGAATTGTTCGACTACCACTTAATAAGGTAGGCTCTTACAATAAAGTGAATGAAGCGTTTCTTCGTTTTGTTCAAAAATTTGAAAGAGAACCAACTCATGAAGAACTAGGAGAAATATTAGGCCTTACCGGCAAGGAAGTTCGTACCATGCTGAAAGGAAATGGTAGACATGTATCTTTTGATGCTCCACTTGGTTCGGAAGAAGGTGAGTCGACTATGCTTGATGTATTCTTAGGAAGCAACATGGCTGCTCCAGATATTACTCTAATGGATCAATCTTTGAAAGACGAAGTTCAACAAGGATTGAGTATTCTATCGCCAAGGGAAGTAGAAGTTTTATCTTCTTACTACGGTTTGAATGACCATAAATCATTGACCTTAGAAGAAATCGGAGACTTGTACGGATTGACTAGAGAGCGGGTACGCCAAATTAAAGAAAGAGCTATTCGTAGACTTCGTAAGTCTTACAATAGAAATAACTTGAAATCTTATTTAGGATAACAAGGTATTTACAAGAAATTTAAAAATCCATATCGACTCTTCGGTATGGATTTTTTTTATGTCAATAGGCTTCCATATCAAGAATTGCGTTATTCATTTTTTTATAAAAAAAGTATATTAGATAATTATCTAATCTTTTCAAAAAAATAACGCTTATGAAAAAGATTTTTACCCTTCTTTTTTTATTCACTTTACTTACCGCAACGACGTGTTTTTCACAAAATTTACTACGTGTACTCAATCCCGAATGGTGGGATTTTGAAGGCACTCCCGGATCAATTACCGAAGCTACATTTACCGTTCAGCCACAAGGAACCTATATGGATATAGGAATGTACTTGACCATCACAGATGAGGTAACAGGTTATTCAGATGATATGTGGTTGGAAGCAGTTTTAGATTTCAATCTACCTGAAGGATCTATTGTTCACGATTCTTGGTTATGGATGATGGATGATTCTACAATTGTCCAAGCGGATGTTTTAGACATCTGGACAGCCACTCAAGATTACAATGCTATTGTTGATCGACAAAGTGATCCATCTATTCTTTATCGAAAAGAAAGTGGAAGTCATCAAATTAGAATATATCCCGTACCCGGAAGCGGAAGTAGAAAAGTAAAAATCTCTTATTTGGTACCCGCCATTTGGTCTATGGAAAATGTTTCTACTTGGTTGCCTTTGGATATCTTAACGGCTTCTTATTACCCACTAAACCAGTTTCGCATTTTGACTTTCCCAAATAGTACTTGGACGAACCCTCGACTAGAAGGTTTGTCAAATGTTTCTTTTCAAACGATTCAAGATGCTACGTTTGGAGATGTATTGTTATCAGAAGTGCCAATGAGTAATATTGATAAGCCTTTCCAATTTGAAGTAGATGCACCTCTTAATAGCGATGGCGTTTTTGCTCAAAAACTAGAAGATGGGATAGACCAATTTTACCAACTCGTTTATGTTCCACCTACACTTCCTCAAACTACTGATCCTAAAAAATTAGTTTTCCTTTTTGATCATCGAGAAGCACTAACTTCAATCGATGAGTCTGAATTATTAAAAAATATTAAAGAAAATTGTCAAACTCATTTGAAAGCAGAAGATCAATTCAATTTTATTTTTTCTGCTTCAGGTGGTTCAGACTTTTTGATGGATTCTTGGATAGATGCTGATGCATTCCATATGGATTCTGTTTTCAATCAGATGACTAATTCTATTCCAAATCACAGTGATATTTTGCAAATCATGGAAGATGGTATTTCATTTATTTTAGATAATGGTGGCGATGGAGAACTGGTACTTTTTTCAAGTTCTGATGACATATCTTTTAACATTGTTAATAGAAATAGAAGAGATAGCATTTACCAACAAATACTTGACAACGATATTAAAGTCCATGTCATCAATTATCAAACTGCTGGTTTCTATTATTCACAAGTTTGGCAAGGTCAAGATTTTTGGCTTTATAGAAATCAGGATTTTTATCATGAACTCACATCTTCCTCTACAGGAAATATGTATGGATCATTAGAAGGTTCAAGTATCGTATGGGCAAATATTGCTTCTTTATTTAGTAAAATAAAAACGAGTACATATAACTTCGACCTACACACTTCTCTTAACAGTGGTTTTACATTTGACAGATTTGAACAAACATATTTAGGACAATCTGAAAACATCAACCAACCGATTCTCCAAATCGGAAAATATATTGGTGATTTTCCGTTAGAAATAAATTACTCTGCCGTAGCGGATAGTGCATTTGTTTTTGATAACATTTCCGTCGATGTTGCTGAAATTTACGAGGCAGATTCTTTAACTAGAGAAATATGGTTTGGGCATCGGCTTCGTGAAATGGAAAACATTGCCGTTGGAACTAGTGGCATTCAAGAAGTCATCGACTTGAGCATGGAGGAAAGAGTACTGACTAAATTTACAGCTTTTCTTGCCTTAGATTTAGAGCAAGGAGCAGAGCCGTGTTTAGGTTGTTGGGAGTTTGATGAGATTACAGTTTCATCAGAAAATTTAGAGCAAGACTTTGGAATACAAATGTCAGCTTCCCCTAATCCTTTTAGGGAAACATGTACCATTGATTTAAAATTAAAAGAAGATTTTGAAATCAAAGAAGCAACACTTACGATTGTTGATGCTTTCGGGAAAAACATTCTGACTGAAAATCTTAGCGAATTGGTAGATGCAAAACAAACTCAATGGCGATGGAATGGACAAGATGCTTTAGGGCAATCACTTTCATCTGGCGTTTATTTCGCCATTCTCCAAACCGATAAAGGGGTGAGCACCATTAAATTGACTTTGATTAAATAACAATTATTTTACATCAAAAATATAAATCCATATCGACTTATCGGTATGGATTTTTTTTACTCCAAAACTTAATGGTTCCTTTGATGTTATATTCGTTAACTTAGATTTTATTTTAAAATAGTCTAATTTCCAAATGAATGGTGAGTACAGACAACAAACATCTACTATATTACGAAGTCCATCAAAATACAACTAACCAAAGTTGGATGCTGTTGGTTCATGGAGCTGGTGGAAGTACTCGTACTTGGAAACGACAACTTCAACAACTGGGAGCTGAATACAATTTAATTATCGTCGACCTTCCTGGACATGGTCAAAATGCAGGTCGAACGTTCGATGATATTTATTCTTTTGAATCTATTGGAAATCAAATTTGGAGTGTAGTAGATCATTTGCAAATTTCTAAAATTCATCTTGTTGGAATCTCTTTGGGAACTGTTCTTTGTTTGCAATTAAGAAGTTTACAACCGCATCGGGTTTTATCGGTCATCATGCCAGGCGCTATTGTTCAATTAAATTTCAAGCTTCGTTCGCTTGCCAATACCAGTATAGCGTTCGCTAAAATTATTGGCTATCGCAACTTCTATAAACTGAGTGCACACGTCATGATGCCTAGAAATAATCATAAGAAATCTAGAGATGTTTTTATCAAAGAATCAAAAGCTTTAACCATACCCGAATTTAAAAAATGGACTAATCTTTACTTTCATTTGAATCATACTTTAAATCAACTCTTTAAAGAAACGACCACTATTCCACATTTTTTAATCATGGGAAGTCAGGATCATTTGTTTTTACCTGCTGCGAAAAAATTTACTCAATTTCATGATAACGCTTCTATCGAAATCATTCCTGGTTGTGGTCATGTAGTTAGTATTGAAAGAGCACAACATTTTAATAGTTCATGCTTATCTTTTTTAAGAAGTATATAAAAGATTCTATTTACTCGTCATATATTTTTAGGGCTATGGTGAATACAGTGGGTAGTAAACTGCAAATACATTATTGATGATGCAATATGCTAGTAAGTTTTGTCATTGTTCATTTTTTTCATTGCCAAAAAAACGAACCAAAAAAGTCTAGTCTATTCCTATTGCT
>JAVCKV010261915.1:0-15153 GCA_032274145.1 Herpochondria borealis
ACGCGGGAGATCGACGCCGAGGGGTTCACCACCAAGAACCGGGATTGGAACGGCAAGGACGTGCTGGAGGGGTGGCGTTTGTCCTGGGCTGAGGTCAGCAACGATGCGCTGGAGCGATCCGGCCTCGACGAGCGGATCGACCACCGGACGCTGGAGGAGCAGCGGGACGAGGCGCGCGAGCTGGCGGCAGAGGCACAGGAGCGGGGCGACGAGGCCGAGGCACTGGAACAGGTGGTTCGTGCCGTGGCGTTGGATCGTCGCCCCCTTCCACAATTATCACCGGGCGCATGGCAGATGAAAGAGCGCGGGCATGACGTTCCCGCTGTCTCGCTATGGCGAGAGGTGAAGGAGCAGGCGGCAGGGGTGGCGCTGGTGGCCGAGGAGCTGGCTGGTCAGGTTCGAGACTGGATCGACCGGACCACCGAGCGGGCAGTGGAGCGGCTTCGTTCAGTCGGTCAGGAGCGCGTGACAGAGGCGGGCGGGATCGAGGAGCGGCCCGCCGATCTTGTGGCGCGGATGCGTGAGGTATGGCGAGAGCGTCAGGACCGGGGGCAGGACGAGGACGAGCCGGGCCAGCGCGACAGGGCAGAGGTAGGCCGGGAAACGGCACAGGAGGCCGAGGAACCGCAGAGCCTTGCCGACCGGCTGCGCGAGGCCGCGAAGGGGATCGACCGAGATGCGGCCACCGTTGCCGCCGAGCGGGTCAAAAGCTTGCGCGAAGGGCGGGAGGCCGACTGCCAGCAGAAAGAGCAGGAAGCCCGTGAGGTCGAGAAGCAGCGGGAGCAAGAACGCGAGCGGAGCAGGGGGATGGATTTCGATATGTGAACATCGATTGCATGAGGTCCGACAATTGGATCAAAAATGAATTTTATCGCGTGTAGGCATTATGTTCTGGTTGCTTTATCGCCAGTACCGGAGTATACGTGTCCTAAGGACACGTATACTCCGGTACATGGGGTCACTTTTGACTAAGCTATTGAAAAATATGACTAAATCAGCTTCTCATCTCGCTGAAATGATTGAGGAGAATGGTCGCCCTGTGATGCAGCACTTCGACTTCTTTCTTCTTGTCGAGCGGCTACATGCAGAGCGCAAAAAGCGGGGGCTAGGGCGGCTTTCTGAAAAAGCGGACGTACATTCAGCTAGCAGGTTTCGCCGTATCTTGACGAAAGCTGACGTCATTTCTCCAGACCGCGATTATACGGGTGTTGCTCTTCGTGCTCGGGAAGTACGCGATATCCCTGCTGAGGGGATCGCAACTATGCTAGATCCTACTTGCTACGTTTCACACCTATCCGCATTACAGCGATGGGGTCTCACTAACCGTAGTCCTGAAGCGCTTCATTTGACTCGTCCCGATCGCACTAAAGCGCGAGCGCAAATGCGTGTGCTTCACTCGAACTTTTACGCTTCTCACAACCCGCCAACCGACTTTGTGGGGTACATGCCTGTACTGGTTACGCATCCAGCCCGGATTCGACGTAGGGTGGTGGAGATTTTGCAAACCAAGCAGAGTGGTACCAGTCTGCTTAGTCGGTCTGATGGTGTGCGTGTAGCGACAATATCTCAGACTTTTCTCGATACCATTCTTCATCCAGAACTGTGTGGTGGTATGGGGCATGTACTAGATGTTTGGGAAGAACATACTAATGATCACTTAGGAGACATTATGAAAGCTGTGGACACAGCTTCTACAGCTATAGCCAAGGTTCGAGCAGGTTATATTCTTGAGGAGCGTTTGGGTTTTTCGCACCCGGTTATTGATAGCTGGAAGAGACTTGCTCAACGTGGCGGTAGCCGGGTACTAGACCCTAGCAAACCTTTTGCACCAACCTTCTCTGAAACATGGATGCTCTCACTAAATGTCTGATCTTCCGAAAATTGATCCAGAACCCCGACACGTTGCTGTCACTGAATGGGTGGAACGTGCGCGAGCTGACCCAGTGGCCCACCTTCAGCGACAAGCTACCGATCTTGTGCTCCATGCAATTGCTAGTGCAGTCCCTTTCAGCACAGGTCTTCTCCTCAAGGGCGGTGTATTAATGGGATTAGCCTATGGCAGCTTACGTCAGACTACAGACGTCGATCTGACGGCAGATTTTACCGCGACCGCTACTACAGGTGAGGAAATAAAGAAGGCTCTTAATAAAGCGCTTGAACGGTCAAGGGTGCTTCTAGGTTATGATAGACTGCGAGCACGGGTACAGAGCGTTCGGGAACTTCCGCGTAATTATTATCCAGACGCGAATTTTCCAGCACTAAAGATTACAGTCGGTTATGCGCAAGATGAAGGGTCAATGAAGCGGCTTCTTGAACTTCGAGCTTCAGATACAATACAAGTCGATATTTCGTTCAACGAGCCATTGGGTCATATTCAAGTGCTTGATCTCGATGGTGGGCAAGAACTCTACGCCTACGGTCATATCGATCTTGTGGCTGAAAAATACCGCTCCATGCTCCAGCAGCCTATTCGTAATCGGGCGCGACGACAGGATGCGTATGATCTTCATCACCTTATTACAACCGGCGCTTTGGATCGGATTGATCATCGTGCCTTGTATGAAACGCTACTGATGAAATGCAATTCGCACGGAATTGAGCCAGTGCAGGAAGGCCTCGATAATCCCGAAGTGCGTGAACGCGCAGCGCGGGATTGGGATACACTTGCGCTAGAGCTAGGAGAATTACCACCGTTCGAAGAATGCTATGAGATAGCGCGGATGTTCTACAGAGAACTCCCTTGGTAAGACCAGACGGAGTTAGACCTCTTCAAGCAAACTAATCTCTTTGCCACCACCACCGTTTTTTTGCCTGCTCAGGTGCCGGCAACATACGACGCAGATCATCGATACGGTCAGCACGCTCTTGTGCCAAGAGTTCAGCAGCGTCCGCTCTTGTCTCAGCTTTCACAGCTCGCAGTTCGAGGTCCGCAAGCTGGGTTCGCAGCTTTTCAAACTCAGGCTGATCAATGGTGTTCATCGTGGTCAAAGTTTTCTCTGCTTGTCCATGTAAGGCGTGGGCAGAGGCATCTTGATCCAATGGTCTAGGCTGGTAAACTCTAGCTAGTTCAGAGGGGTCAATTGACCACGTACCTTGCCCATCTTGATTGCCACTTACCTTTCCTGATTTCAGTGCTTTAGTGAGCGTTGGCCGGGAAACCTGATAATGCTTTACCGCCTCACGAATGGACAGATTAGCCATAATGAACACCTCCTAATCTGTATCAGTATCATCTGGTAAAGGTTTGGCGGGCAAGTCCATTTCCATGCCGGGCAAATTTGGCTCTGAGGGTGGTGAAAGACCATCACCGGCAGGTAGCTGCTGCTCATCCCGGTAGAGGCTTGGCAGACGACGTAGCGGGTTCTGCTGGCCTAGCTGTTTCTGGTCCGGTTGCTCATCGTCAGATGCAATCACTGTGGCAGTGAACAGGCTGTAGCGGATGCCGTCGCGCTTGCCGCTCCAAGCCACACGGTCGTTGATGATGTAGGCATTGACGGTGCCGTTCTGTCCTATCTGCCGGACCTCGATCCAGCGGTCCTTTGATAGGACATCGAGGGCACGTTGTACTGTTCGCCGCGACGAGCCGGTCAGCTTCATCAGGTTCTTCTGGCTGACGACCACGGCGTTGTTCTCTCCAACTCGCGCGGTCAGGATATGCATGATCTGCGCTGCCTTAGGTGCCTTGGCGATCAACGCCGCCCATGCTTCATGCGCTGCCCGTTCAGTTTGGACCCAATTTCCTTGAGGTTGTCTCACTGGCATCTGAGCCATGAAGGCCTCCGGATTTTCAAAGGCCATCATGTGGCGCAGGGGTGCGCCATGCATGGCCAATAATTGGCCATGCATGGCCGGTAATTTACATTTTGTCGAGGACAAAAATTGGTCATAAAAGGACAAAAATTGCGAAACCTGCGTCATAGCTGGTGACGCAGGGGTGCGTCATAGCTGGTGACGCCCCCCCCCCCTTCAAGCCTTTGATTTTAAACAGCTCTCATTTTGCCCCTTCTAATGATCTATAGGAGGTCAAAAAATCCACGTCCGTTCGCTCGTGAGCGCCCGTCAGGAAGCTGGCGATCGAGCGGGCGGAGGTGGAGTTTTTGAACGACCGAAAGCGCAGCTTTCGTTCAACCGGAAGGTGAATCCTTTCCCTGCCGTTTCGAGGTGAGTGCTTCGCTGAAACAATACCGATGCTTCTAGGAAGGGGTGGGTCAGGCAGGGAGGGGAAGGGTTATCCCCAGAATGGCCGGATTCAGCGCCCGTGGCAGGGTCGGGATTTGCTGAGACTGGTAGGGGCTGGATTGCGAGGCCAGCACCCCAGTCCTGATGCCGGTGCTACTGGCCTATGTCGAAACCGCACATAGGCCTACCGCTGGTGAGATTGATCTTCAGCCCGCCCCTGATGCTGCATTCGAGTTCGCCATAGGTCCGCAGGGCGCTTCTCTCGGCCCATCCATCGAGCGCGACGGTCCCCAGAACGGCCACACAGGCGCACAGAGCGCCACTGGCGACCATCCATGCCCAGAAGTTCCCGAAGGTGCGCCATGCCAGCCTACGGGCCATTGCAGCGTCGTTCAGCAGCTTCTGGGCTGCCTCGACGCTCGCAGCATGGCTATCGACCACAGCGCGCTCTGCGGCCTCGTGGGCGGCATAGCGGGTCTTGTTCTTCACATCGGCCATGGCTTCGCGAAGGCGGGCATCGAGTATCTGCTGAAGTTCGGGGCTGATCTTGCGCATATCAGCCACGCCGGTCGCGACGATCTGGTGGAGCGCCTTGGCCTCGTCCTTGTCGAGACTGGTGCGCTGTAGCTTTTCGATTTCGGAGCGGATCAAGGTTATCTCATCCGCGAGAATCTGGAACGGGTCTTTACTCACGAAGTCTGCCCTTCACTTGCCTTGGTATCGAGATTGGCGAGCAGGTCGATCAGCTCTTTTGTGTCCACGTCGCGGGTGACGTTCCGGCGCAGAAGGGCAGCGAGGCGTCGGGCGGTATCGGCATCTTGCATCGCGTTTGAAATCACGACCGAGCCGACGATGATCTTGCGTCGTGTCTCGCTGGCCTTCGCTTTCTTTTTCAGCCGCGCGACCTTGGCCTCTGCTTCGGCTATCTGCTGATCTATGGTTCTCGTCATCTTCGAATCCTTCACTATTACCGTACTCAAGGTGGTTGGTTTTTGGCTGTGTTGGGTGCAGTGTAGAACACGAAGTGCCCACTTATACAAACGCTGCGCGATTGTGTGGGCAAGGGGAGACTGCGTTTCCCCTTGAACCCCAAGCGAGTGCGGTGCTGCATGGCGATCTACCATCTACGCGCTTCCGTCATATCCCGTTCAGCGGGTCGGTCAGCAACGGCGGCAGCGGCCTACCGTAGCGGAACCGAAATCGAAGATCGACGCACGGGGCTGTCGTTCGATTACGCTGCAAAGCGTGGTGTCGAGCATACCGAAATTCTCGCACCCGATCATGCGCCGGACTGGGTGTCTGACCGTTCGGAGCTTTGGAACCGCGTGGAAGAAGCCGAGACGCGGAAGAACTCGCAGGTAGCCCGTGAGGTTCGCGTTGCCCTGCCCGATGAGCTTTCCCACGAGAAGCGTGTCGAGCTGGTGCGGGGGTTCTGTCAGGAGGCATTTGTCGAGCGCGGGATGGTGGCCGACATTGCGATCCATGCGCCGGGCAAGGACGGTGACGAGCGGAACCACCATGCTCATGTGATGGTCACAACGCGAGAGATCGACGCCGAGGGGTTCACCACCAAGAACCGGGAGTGGAACGGCAAGGACGTGCTGGAGGGGTGGCGGTCGTCCTGGGCCGAGGCCAGCAACGATGCGTTGGAGCGATCCGGCCTTGATGACCGAATTGACCACCGGACGCTTGAGGCCCAGCGGGACGAGGCACAGGAGTGGGCGGCAGAGGCGCGGGAGCGTGGGGACGAGGAGGAGGCATTGCGGGAGACGGTGCGGGCGGTGTCGCTGGACCGCAAGCCCTTGCCTCAGCTTTCCCCCGGTGCGTGGCAGATGAAAGAGCGGGGGCATGATGTGCCCGCTGTCTCCCTATGGCGGGAGGTGAAGGAGCAGGGCCGTCAGGTGGCGCGGGTGGCCGAAGAGCTGGCGGGGCAGGTACGGGGGTGGATCGACCGCACCGCCGAGCGCGCCCGTGAGCGGCTTTCGCCGGAGGGGCCGGAGCTGGCCCGCGTGGGAGGTGGGATCGAGCGGCCCGCCGATCTTGCGGCGCAGATGCGGGCGGCGTGGGAGGAGCGGCAGAGCCGGGGTGCGGATCGAGGCGGGGCCGTGTCAGGGCGTGACAACGCGCCGGAGCTGGAGGCCGAGCGCGAAGAGAGCGAGCCGCGCAGCCTTGCTGACCGGATGCGCGAAGCCGCCAAGGGGATCGACCGGGACGCCGCAACCGTCGCCGCCGAGCGCGTCAGGACGCTACGCGAGGGGCGCGAGGCCGACCGGCAGCAGAAGGAAATGCAGGAGCGCGAAGCTGATAAGCAGCGCCAGAAAGAGCTGGAACGCAGCCGGGGGCGCGGCAGGGGGATGGATTTCGATTGAGTTAGGGTCGCAAGACGGTTGGGCACTTGTGGTTTGTTGTTCTGTCTGACACACCCTGTGGTTCATTATGGCAATTATCCAGGATATTTTGTTCTTAACAATTATTGAAAATACAGTAATATCAATTATTTAAATGTTGGCATGTTGATTGCTACATTGTCTGGCAGGAAGTCGCTCAGTCTGTAGGAATTTATCAATGAACATATTCAAATCCACCGCTATTGCTCTTACCGCCCTGACCGCTACTGCATTCAGCATGAATGCCCATGCAACCACGATATCGTCGATCAGTGGAGCGAACAACGGCAATACCGGGTATACCTGCACGGCAGGTGGCCAGACCTATTCCGGCTATGGTTTGTGGGACAACTCAGGCCGCAATGGCAGCACTGATTGCGGCTACTACTACCAGATTCAGGATGGGGGCGTTTTTACGCTCAACGACACCGATGCAGACAGCAACAAATGGACAGCGTCTGTCTCAGGAACGGCAATTAACCCGCTTGGTAAAGTGGCAAAATTTAACGTTCAGTATTCCGATTTCTTTAATGGAACTGCAGGGGACTACAAACAAGGCCATGGTGCTGCATTCAATGACAACATTAACTTTTTTGGATCCGCAACAGGGTCGATCGGATTCGACGACGGCCGGAATATCGGCGTGAACAATTTTCACGCTTTCAATTTCCAATTCGGCGACGGGGCCAATTTTAATGATGCGAATGTCTATGGTGGTTCGCAGTGGTTGGCGACTGATGCAGGAATCTGGGATCTGGCGTTTAATATCAACGGAGCTCTGACCAACCCGGGGACCGAGAATCCAGCTCCTGGCGGCAACGGTGGCGGCAACGGTGGCGGTAATCCCGGTGGTGGTCAGGTTCCCGGCCCTGCTCCTATCAGCCTGATCGCTGCAATGGCTCTCTTTGGCGCATGGCGTCGCAAGCGTTCGACCGCTGGGTGATTTCCTGACTTCCTCGGTTGATGACGAGACGCCAGCGCAGGAAATTGCGCTGGCGTTTCCGCGTTCATGACTTTTGGGGAGTGTGGAATCGAAATCCGTTTGAATAGGGACCGTGCGTGTTTACGGAACCGTGTACTGTCATAAGCCTGAAAGCAGCGTCTGGACTGAATTTTGGATCGAAGTAAGTCATTGATATTCTTGAACTGAAAAAATCAGACTTGGAAATTGGCGGCGAATGCTGGCCGTTTCCGCTCAGTCGCAAATCATATTGCAAAAGCCGAGTCTTTCGCACATGAATTCTGCGAGGCATAAGCCATTGAATTATCATGGCAGAACATAGGCTTGCAAAACTATCGATTTTTGCGAAACAGGGGCTTCTGCAAGCTTTTATGACAGTAGGTCGTTCCGTAAACACGTACGGTCCTTGGACCGGAGCCGGGGAGGAGATCGAGGCGAGGTCGCGCCGGAGAGGGCCGAGAAGCCGGAGCCGAAGAAGATCGAGGCCGAGCGGGACGATGACAGCGAGCCGCAGAGCCTTGCCGACCGATTGCGCGAAGCCTCCAAGGGGGATCGACCCGGAGAAAGCGAGAGCCGCAGCGGAGCGGGTCAGGGCGCAACGCGAGGAGCGGGAGGCCGAGAAGCAGCGCCAGCAGGAGCAGAAACGTGGACGAAGTCGAGGGCGTGATAGGGGGATGGATATTGATCGCTGATGACCGCAGGCAGGATGATGCGTACCGAACTTTATTGGTATAGCCAATTGCACCTATCTGCACAGATGCCGCCGTGTTCTATAAACCGCTACGCATGATCGCGGTATACGCAGGAGATAAGTTACCATGGTCGATACGGCTGCCCGCTATGCATGGATGCTCAATATTGTAACTGCTTCGCACCTCGGTGCGGATCTGGAACCCGATGTGAGTCCCGAGCAAAAAAGGCATATCACAGCGCGCTATACGAACGCGGTGCCCAGCGATATGCCGTATCCAGAGGTTTTTATCGAGACGTATGACCTGCCAGGTAACCACATACCACCACGCACGATATTCCCTTATATCTCCGCGGTGAGGATCGGCGTCATCACCGAAGAGTTTGCTCAGGTTCTGGAGCAATTCGACCTCGGGCTAACCACTCTGCCAAAGACCCGTTTGCTAAAGGATGATCGGGAAACCCCGGCAGCGGAGGGTGAGTTTCGCTGCCTCGCACTGGCCGAAACGAAGGATGCACTGCTCTTCGATCAATCCAAGTATCCGCATGTATATAAATTGGGTAGTCGCGACAAGATTAGCCCGTCGGAGGACGATTGCATCGTCCTGTCACCCGCGGCCTTGGAAGGGCCGGAGATGTGGAAGGAGAATTCCAAGACCGGCATCCTTACGATCTTCGTGAGCGACCGCCTTGGCCAAGCCCTGATCGCCAAAGGTTGGCGCGAGGATCTGCGCATGTTTCGTTGCCGGATTGCCTAGCCTAGCTGTAACGGCTTGCACTTATCCGGTGAAATGGGCTCATAATAACTGATTGCATCTGAGTTCTTAAACTCACACTATCTGCGAATGTGTTCACATTATTTGCGTCTGACTTGCAATCGTAATGGCAAGCTCACAATATATGCGATTATAAATACGAATATACTTCAATGGATTGGCACTCAGATAAAATCTCCATACAGATTAAATCCGATATCAAGATACGAAAACTCAATGCAAGTCGACAAATCCAGACGCAGTTTCTGAAACAAGATAGCCAGACAAATTAATGCCATAACTTCAGAGAAACCAAGGAGTCCACCGGAGTGGCTATCAAACGCTCGTTTCCCAGACAAATATAGTCGCACGTAATCCAAGCCCACACCGATAAGTGCAAGCCGTTACAGATAACCGCAGGCAGGATGATGCGTACCGAACTTTATTGGTATAGGATGGCCCTATGACGAGCCTCACCCCTTCCGAAGCCCTGCGTAGCAGTCGTGCCGTCATTCGGGCGCTGGCAACCCAGCATCGCACGGCGAATCCTCGCGTCTTCGGTTCTGTCCTGACAGGGCGAGATAACGCTGACAGCGATCTCGATCTTCTGGTGGAGCCAATGCCGGGAACGACATTGTTCGACCTGGGCGGGCTTCAGGACGCGCTGGAAGAGGCCTTAGGCGTTCCGGTGGACGTGAAGACCCCGTTGGACCTGCCGCCCCACATTCGCGCTCGTGTCCTCAATCAGGCAGTGCCTGTGTGAGCGACATTGATGACGATCGGCTGGCCGACTACCTGCGCCAGATGGCCGAGGGGTCGCGGGATGCCATGACCTTCACGGAGGGCATGGATCGCGAGGGGTTCATTGCCGACTTGCGGACGCAACGCGCCGTGGTGATGAGCCTGATGATTGTAGGAGAAGCGGCAACGCGCATCGTCGCAGATCATCCTACTTTGACCAAGGACTACCCAGACATCGCTTGGCGCAGCATCCGAGGGATGCGTAACCGCATCGCCCACGGTTACTTCGACCTCGATCTTGGTGTCGTCTGGGATACGGTGCAAGCTGAATTGCCGAAGCTGGTACAGCAACTAGAAGACATATCGTTATAGACCATAGCTCTGCAGCGGCGATGCACAGTATCGTATTTCAACGTCGTACGGTTCATAGTTATTTTCGAAGACAGATATTATGAAAGTCTCATCTCAAGTATCGCCTTGTCGAATTTCAAGTTCTCTAAATCATCTCTATTTATGTGAAACATGATTGAGCTGTAGAAAAAATTCCAGTAATTTTTTGCATAATTTTGAGAAATTTTAAGTAGTACTATGTTGTTTTCTGTACCGTTATGGTTTTCAAGATTTATTTTACCAAAAATCCTGTTGGCCAACCAAAAATCCTCCCCCGAGTAGGACTTCACGATGCTGCAAAAAAGTGGCTCTATTTCCATTAATGCCCGCGAATAATCGACTTTCGGGCCAATGTCCCAGCGGGTATAGTCCTCGGGCATGCCGACAGTTCCGAAGATCGCCGCTTCGATCCTGTGCACGCCGTACACCTCGATCGCGCAACATCCATCGTCCCAGTCGGCGGCATCGCTTTCTGAGATGAAGTCGAGTTCGTTCGCGGGCGCATCGGGCATCGGTGGCATTCCACGAAACGGCGCCCCTTCGATGGTGTCGAAGTAAAGCACCTTCCCCCCGAGATCGATTTTTTCGCCACTGCGCTCTTTCTGAAAGTTGAATTCGTAGAAGAACAACAGGATGCCCCTTTCGGGAAAAGGGTATTCTTCGAGGCGCGGGATATCCGCGCAATCGATCTGCGCGATGCAGGACATGGGAAAATCGTAGCCGTTGCGGTGATAGACTGGCCAAGGCACCTCTTCCGGAAAGCACGGCTCGCCCCCGAACCAGCTGTTCGGCAGAGGCTCACCCTTCCGCCGGGGCGGCGAGATCAGATGAACCGCCCTGTCGTAGTTCTCGCGCAGTAATTTTGCGGTCTCGTCACCAAACTTTTCTTCCAACGATTTCCCGAGGCGCTTTTCCGCTTCGGCGAGAAGATCCTTCACGATCATGGCGTCACTCCGAGTGGTACTATAGCTCTAGGTTTGGCGGCTGTTGAAAATTACCGTTCCAGCAGCCTTTTCAGAAATCCCTTGGGGCGTTTGTCCTCCAATAGGGACGTTGCTTGTTGCCGCCAACGGTCGCGATCCTCACGTAGATCGTCAATGACGCCATCCTTGTCAGTCAGCCGTTGCTGTGCTGCTTCAAGGCGCATTTCCAACTCTCGAACCAGTATGTTTGTATGGGTATCTTTTGGTAAACCCTCAGGGGTTTCCTCGTGTTCGATTTGGGAGACAGGGGGGTAAACCCTATGGAGTTCGGCAGGGTCTATATGAAACACCCCGTCATCATCCTTGTGGCCAGATATTCTTCCTGATTTCAAAGCTTTGGATATTGTAGCCTTTGATTTTCCTACGGCTTTTGCGGCTGATCCTAGGGTGTACACTTGAGGGTTTCCTGTCGTTCGTGGTGAACACTAGATACACTGTTTACCCGTTTACTCACTATCGTCCAACTGGCGTGCTGGAAGGTCTGGTTCCATACCCGGCAAGGACGGCTCAGATGGAGGCGAAAGGCCATCGCCGGAGGGTAGCTGTTGCTCATCCCGGTACAGGCTTGGCAAGCGACGTAACGGCTCCTGCTGGCCAAGTTCACTACGGTCGGGTTGTTCATCGTCAGACGCGACAACAGAGGCAGTGAAAAGGCTATAGCGGATGCCGTCGCGCTTGCCTGTCCATGCCACTCGATCATTGATGATGTAGGCATTGACGGTTCCGTTCTGGCCGATCTGCCTGACCTCGATCCAGTGGCGATCCTTCAACGTGGCAAGGGCGCGTTTTACCGTGTCCCGTGACTTGCCCATCAGCTCACCAAGGTTCTTTTGGCTCACAACCACAGCGTTGTTTTGCCCGACCCGCGCGACGAGAAGATGCATCAGCATCGCGGCGGACGGGTTTTCTCGCATGAGAGCGGCCCAAGCCTCATGGGCGGCCCGTTCAGTCTGGACCCATTGCCCCGAGGGAGCTTTTTCCGGCAGTTTTTCCATGCACCACCCCTAGGGCAATTTTGCGTAATTTGTGAGCATTGATGCGGCTTATCTACTAGTGGTTATTGCGCGTCAATGCGTAAAAATTGCTAACTGGTGCACTAGGGGTGGTGCATAGCTGGTGCACTAGGGGTGGTGCATAGCTCATGCACTACCCCCCCCCCTCAAGCCATTGATTTTAAACAACTCCTATTTTGCTCCTTCTAATGATCTATAGGAGGGCAAAAAATCCACGCCTGTTCGCTCGTGAGCGCCCCATCGGGGGGCTGGCGATCGAGCGGGCGGGGGTGGAGTTTTTGTCTGACTGAAAGCGCAGCTTTCACTCTACCGGAAGGTGAGTTGCTTTCGCCTGTCCGAAGGATGGTACTTCGCTGAAACAGGTACGGTGCTTCTCGGAAGGGGTGGGTCAGGCAGGGAGGGGGAGGGTTATTCCCAGATTGGCCGGATTCAGCGCCTGTGGCAGGGTTGGGATTTGCTGAGAACAGACGAGGCTAAACCAGCCACCGTTCATCCAATGCAGACAGATTGCTAATTATATAAGTTGGTGTATATTCTTTCCGATGATCGACTTGAAACCCCTTCGGTTCTGCGGCAGCGCCCTTGGCGATCTACGGGATTTTCCAGAGACGGCGCGCAAGGAGGCGGGACACCAGCTCGACCAAGTGCAGCAGGGTCTGGACCCTGACGACTGGAAGCCGATGAAAACCATAGGGCCGGGAGTGCGCGAAATTCGCATCCGCGACCAAGCGGGGGCGTTCCGGGTGATCTACATCGCGCAGTTCGAGGAGGCCGTCTACGTGCTGCACTGCTTCCCCAAGAAATCTCAGAAGACGGCCAAGACCGATTTAGATACCGCCGCCCGCCGATTGCGGGCGCTCAAGCAGGAGCGAACCGAATGAGCATTGATGATCAGGACACCGCTATCAGCCCTGCCTATGCCAGCGTCTGGGATGCCCTTGAGGACACACCGGCAGAGGCCGCAAACATGCGAATGCGCTCGGAGGTGATGATTGCCCTCAAAAGGCGGATCGAGGAGCAAAGCTGGACGCAGGCCGAGGCAGCGCAGATCATGGGCGTGACTCAGCCCCGGATATCGGACCTCACAAGGGGCAAGATTCAACGGTTCGGGCTGGACGCGCTAGTAGCCATGGCAATGGCGGCGGGATTGGCTGTTGAGGTTCGAGTGCGCGAAGCAGCCTGAGAGGGGTCGAGTGCAGGAGGGTGAAAAATAGGGCGCTAAGGATTTCTCCGCCGAACAGTGCGTTGAGAAGCGTCTCAAAACCCCTTAAATTTTCTGCGAATTAACCATTGAGACATTGAAAGAGACACGATTTTCAGAGGGGAGCTTAACCTACACTTTTTGAGACGTAATCAGACCGCATGACAGCTATAATGCAGTACTTTCAGTAACTTGATTTTCTAAACGCCCTATTCTGCACTCAGCCGCACTCGACCCCAATAGGGCGAAGCCGAAAAATTGGCTTCGCCCTATGACAACAAGGACTGCTGATCGCACCGCTACAACGTCTGCTCAATGCTAAGAAGCTGTAGCGATTTATCCTTTTCAGATAGGTTGATGTGATTCACACTTTGTTCGATTTGGGATCGGAGTGAGGTGTTAGTCATGTACAGCAGCGATTTGTCGGATTGTGAATGGGAGCGTCTACGGCCTCATATCGAGGTCCATGGTCGCTCCGGCCCGAAATCGGATGTTGATTTGCGGCGCGTGGTGAATGGTGTTTTCTATCGCCTACGCACGGGATGCCAATGGCGGCTTTTGCCGAAAGAGTACGGCGACTGGCGTGTCGTCTCGGCCTACTGGTATCGCTGGAGCCGTAACGGAGCATGGGAGCGCGCCAATACAGAATTACGTGAAGCGGCCCGCTTGGCTGTCGGGAAGAAGCATCGGCCATCGGTCGCAATCCTCGATAGTCAATCGGTCAAGACCGCCTCAAAAGGGGGATGCGCGGTTATGATGGGGGCAAGAAAGTAAAGGGTCGCAAGCGGCATATCGCTGTCGATACACTCGGCTTCCTTCTCTGTGTCGTTGTCCATGCCGCCAGCATTTCCGACAGCCGTGGTGCCCGCACCCTGATGCTGCGGATGCACCGGCAATTCCCCGGATTGGTCAAGATTTTCGTCGACGGGGGATACAAGAAGGGATGCATAACATGGGCGGCGACCATGCTCGGGTGGACGCTGGAAGTCGTCAAACGCATCGGAGACGGTTTCCATATCCTCCCCAAACGATGGATCGTCGAGAGAACATTCGCATGGATCGCCAACTACCGCCTTCACGCCAAGGATTATCACCACAATCCCAGACACGCAGAAGCCGCGCTCTACGCAACATCAACGAGAATCCTGCTGCAAAGACTCGCTAAAATGTAAATCGCTACAGCTTCTAAGCAATAGTATCGCCGCCTCATTGTCCTTCCAATTTCCAATTTGATGAAATTGGTCAACCACTTATAGCTTCAAGTAATTTTGCTAATTTCATCCCTGTCAGAGACGACGCCACGTAACTCGAAACAGGAGATTAATTATGAAATCGATCAAAACACTTTCTGCCATCGCCCTTGCCGCCGCTCTCTTCGGCACTCCCGCCGCCGCACAGGAGGCTTGCGAGGCCGATGCTCGAAATGCAGTAAATGCATGGATTGCAAGTAATGGTGGTGCATTGCAGGCGTATTACGACCGGGCGAAGGCATCGCCGAACCCTCGGCGTGAAACAGTCGTATATAACGGAATGCAGATGCCGCTCACCGCAGCAATCGAGATGGAGGCGGCAAAATACGAAATCGGTATTGAAGGTGTCGTAGGCACGCAGGTGAAACGTGCAACAGCCTGCGCCGGACGCCCTGAAGTGGCGATTACCCGCTCTGTCTACGACACCGCGCGCACTGTTCTCGGCTTGACGACGATCTTCCCCGAGCGTGTCACTCGCATTGATTTCGAGGAAATCCGTCGGGGTAAAATTTTCGGTGGACGCGACAGCTTCATGAACAAAGGTCTTCGTGACCTTGAGAAGATCGTTAACCCCTTCCGCTGGTAACGATCATAGCCAATAAT